>JNEY01000557.1:87467-102413 GCA_020875895.1 Aphelenchus avenae | reverse complement strand
CGAGCCGAGCACGCACACGCGCGTCTTCTGGATGGAGGTCTGGCCCTCGTCGCCCCACAGACGGATCTGACGGTCGTAGCGAGCTCCGATCATGGCGAGTCTGAAATCGTTCAATAAGTGTTCTGCCTATTGGCGTACAGCCGCGGAATCTACGCATAAATAGCGCAACGGCTGGCAGAAAATCTGATAAAAATTGGAGTAACGTTAGCCTAAAAGTTGTGTATGTTCCATGTGCCTAATGTCGAAGTTAAGTGCTTTCTGAGTAAGGCATTTGCTAGTATTAAAGCGAAGGTTGCGACGTAAAGTGTGTTTTCTGCTTTTCTTTTCAACAGGAATATAAATATGCCAATATGTTGGCTGAAAAACTAAAAAACCTCCGTAAAGCTTCACGAATTGGACAAATCTCCGCGCAATAATCGAGCCTTTATAAAATTCTCGCGTGAATCGGTTTCCGTACTACGGCTAGGGTCCTCTGTAATGATCCCATGAAGCTAAACGGTACGCACTGGTACCATAAGAAAAATCTTAGGCCTAGAAAGTTGTTTTTCGTAACAGATGACGCACCCAAAAGTGAGCACTGGAAGCGTAACGGCGGTTCGAATGCCTACCCAGTTGGCGATGCGTCTCGCAGGCGGTCGCTTTGAGACGCACGCGCTATGAACGCGCTCGGCGTCTGTTGTTGTCGAAGTGGCTCGATGAATTAACTTCTGACAGAACTAGAACGACAACAAAGCTACACGTATGAGAACAGGCAATGAGCCTGTTGAAGCACTGAAGCATGCCAGGGGGTCCAAACTTGGTAAGATAAGTAGAGTGTGGGTCAAAACTGGAATTGCACGCTTTATTTGACTTCGGTTATAACGCTTGACTAGCCGCTTTTTTAGAGTCTTGCATCACAATAATTCTTTTTATAATGTTCCGCCAGATCGGTTTCTTCGCTAGCGCGGTTCTGGATCACAGAATTTTCTCGAGCTGAACCTTTGTGCACTCTACATGCTTCCGCATTCGGTACCGTTCGGTACGCATGACTGCATTAGAGCTGGGGAAGAATCGGGCTCGGAACACGGTATTTTGGAGGAATCGGGAACAGTCTAAATGACCGAGCTCCGGCCCGTTGCAGGCGATGCCATCGAGATTCAAACGAAAATTTGACAACCCTTGCAGGGCTACATGCATGCACTTACACGAATGCTGCATGTATTTTCCGGTTCTACCGGTTTGCGTTCACGAAGGATCTGGTTCACACGAAGGCATGCTTTTGCACGCGTACCCACTTGAATGAACGATGCGGTACCGCTCTGTTTTCACTATTTTTCGGTCAACAGTGGACTACGGGTCAACAAGTAAAGGCCCGGGCACGGCCCTGGAAAGTGGGGTCTCTCGAAGGCTGGGACAAACGTCTACGGGGCTAAAACCCATTTGTCTTGGCCCGGTCTAAATTTGACTGAGGCCCGGGCCATAGGCCCCGCTTGCCAGGTTTGGTGTGATGCTGTTATGCTCCGACATGCTGCCACATTTACAGCCTTAGGTAGGTGCTTGAGGTGCTTTTTGGGAAGACATTCACGCATTCGTCTGTCGAGCATGCGACGTAATCGGTTAACACGAACAGGTGCTTTAGACAGTGGAATTTTTCGCCCATTGTTAGTATCTACGCTTTCTCAGAAGACAGGTGACAGGTGTAAAGGGCAGTAAACGAAAGCGGGCGACCAGCTGTGTTCTCTATAGTGCATGCAATACTGTGCATGTTCATGGAGCTTATTTTTGAGGCTTAAACACGCTGACTGGCCAGCAAGCCCTTGCATTTTCAAATTGTTTTTGATTCGTTCTCGTTTTGGTTTCCCGAAAATCGAAGATGCCTTTTTCGTTTTATTTTTGTTTCTAGACGATTCAAAGCTGTAATTTTCGTCTTCGTTTACGTTCGCCGAAAATCGAGGATGTTCTTTTTGTTGTCGTTTTCTCGTACCATAATGAGGACGTGAACGAACGCGAAAATGAAGAACAATGATTGTCGTCTTCCGCTTCATGTCGTTCTTGTTTCCCTCTCATTTTCGTACAAAAACCTCAATACTAATGTAATTCGTTTTTACTTTCCTTTTGGAAATTCCTAGCGACTCACTTTCACTTTCGTGCACGGCAATGAAAGCCAGCAAAAAAAAACCGGACCGAAAACGAAACATAGGACAAATGCAAAAGCGTGCTAGCCAGAGTCTTGCCTATAAAATGTCGTGACGCGGTTGGCGGTCGGGTAAGCAAGGAAATGCTCTACCCTAGCATAGTGTGACCCTCACATGAATGGAGTTGGCGAAACCGCTGTTCTGCTGCCTTTTGTGCTGCTCCAAGCAAGCATGGTCGTATTTCTCCTCCGGCAGGGCCGCAAAGAAAGTGCTTACCGACAAGCATTCTACGTATTCTTCATCGGTATTACAATCGTCGACTGCGTTGTCGTCGTAACGGTGCGTTATACATGGTCGCTTATCCGCACTCCGTACTGGACGAGCCGTTTGTATCGTACTGGGTACAGTCCCAGTCGGTGTTTCCGATGAGTGGGTTTTTTGTCGGGGTGAAGTGAAGTGAAAACGAAGTAAGGTCTACTTCACTTCGCGTCACTTCAGTGCACTTTACTTCAGTTCACTCTCCTTCAGTGAACTTTCACTTTCACCACCAAATTACCACTGACGAAGTGGCTTTTTGGATGAGTGAAGGGAAGTGAAAATAAACTAAGGTCGACTTCACCTTACTTCAGTTAACTTTTCTACAGTGAACTTGGGACTTCAGCGAAACACCGTTCCTGTACGGTGCCGCAACGCTGTGCAGGAACCGCTCAAGGACAGGGATGGCCCCGGCCCGGAACCTGCCCGGCCCAAGTCTGGAATTCGTCACTCACGTCACTCACTTCTGTTTCTAAAAAAACATTTAGAAGTGGACGCAGTATCACTTCGAAACCTATGTCTACAGTTACGTAGAGCTCCTGGATTACGATGAAAAATCGCCTCGGAACGAGTCCTCCTTCGAGCGTTTCCTAGTCTCGTGCTCGGACGTACTGAAACATGTGGTCTTCGTCGGAAAGCACTACCAGCCGCTCGGGCACACAATCGTTGCTTTAAATCGGTTTACGGCATTCGCCTTCCCGCTTAGCCACTCAGGCTTGTGGGGACGTCGAACGATCGTGGCAGGAATGATTTTCGTTGCTGCGGTCGCCACTTTGCTTGGCGTAGTACCTACTGTTGTCACCTTGTCTCTCACGGCTTCGACCGACTTTGTGACGGATTTGCACTTTTGGGTAAGCAAAAGGACCGTGCTATTACGAGCTATCAGAAGCCTGGCGGGATGCCGGTTACTGAGTCGGAATATACTCGTTCATTTTTTCCAATGGTTTCACCACCTTCGTGTCACGTGCTCACACCTCCGTGTCGTGGATGGGCCATGCTGACACCCCCTGCCTGGCACGACACCCACCGTGTGATGGGAGTGCCGTGATGAGCCAAAGGATTTACTTCGAAAGGACACAGAACGGCACATCGTCTCACATCTGCACCAGAGCCCTACTTGGTTGCACTTGGGACAGCCAGGAGGGGCGTCGGCAGACCGCCAAAACGTGTTCAAACGACCTGGATTCTGGGCAATCCTGTAAGGGGGGCCGTAACCTTGGGCCCGGTGGCCGGCCCCGGGCCCGGGCCCCCGTCAAAATTCCCGTGCCGGCCCCCGATAACTAAAATTTCCTTGTACGATCGTTGTGGTGGCAGAGAAAAGCGAAAAATTTGAGTGTTTCGTTTCCACTGTACCGGGCCGCGCATTCGTAACGGGCCGCCTGTAGCAAAGCAAGCAAGTAAACAAGCCACAGATTTAGGTCAAACTTGCTGTCTTAGCAACAAAACGCGTGCCAGTTACAGGGTCAAAAGTAGTCGGGGGCCAGCCCCGGGCCCCCGACTGTCGGCCCCCGCCCCGGCCCCCGTTCTGCACCATCTCGGCCTCCAGCCCGGCCCCCGGCCCCACGGCCCCCTTACAAGATCTATTCTGGGCAAGTTCTCCGGCTTAGCCATTAATGCGACGATGACTGTGTTTTGATCCCGAAGGTGATGCATCGTACTCTGCCGTATCGTTTCGCCGTGTTCATGGTACGGCAGCACAGTACGGAGGGGTCAGAAAGGGGCACGTAGCACGGTGGCGCGCTATGTTCTATGTTCAAAAATGGCATGTTCTCTGCCGTACCGTGACGTTCCGTACAGTATTTAGTGCAAACGGCAGAATTTTTGTGAAATTCGTAAAATTTTTAATTTTGATTTTTGAAAAACGATTGTTCTTTTTTTCCTTCTCACTGATGAGACTGAAGGCATCTCGACCGCTTAAGATAGCTTTGATACCTATGCTTCTTCAGATCATGCTGCAACCCCTGATTACCGCGGCAAACCTCATTACTTGCTCTACGATTAGTTTCGTACTGAACCTAGCAACAGTCATAATGTTCACACTGTACCGCAAGTCTGCCGTGGCGCCAGCAGGACAGAAAAGTCAGGACCTCCGTCTTTTCGGTAAGTATTCAAGAGATTCGCATAGAGACCCTCACGTTGGATCAGTCGGTACTAGCGGCCTAGGAGGTCAAGACGCATGGGGAGGGTAAATAATTATTGTCGGATTACTCGAGGGGCCAGTGTTTCTGACTGGATTTTAAGCGCGGTCCCGGTTATTGCCATATAATGGGCTTAAACACTTCGTTACTTCTTAAACACTTCCTAAACACACGTCATTTAAAGCGCTTGAACCTAAAGCTGAACCTTTTTTCAGCAGACCTCGCCAGAGCAATTGTTCAGCTTGTTTTTGGCAACGTTTCGCTTTTGACCCCATTTCTGCTTGAAATTTCGGGAGAATTTCACACGTAGACCCACACTTTCGGGTGATCGCTGGAATTTGGGATGAGTTGAGGTACCCTGGATACCGCACATGACAAGCTTAATATTCCACCGAGGCCAGTGCTGGTTAAGATTCTTCAGTTTCTACGTCGCTTTTTCGTTATCTTGCAGTTTAGCTCACTCGCTCTTCATGTTCCTGGTGCAGGCCATTCTTGCGTTCCAATCATTTGTTCTCGCCACTGATTTATTGGGCACTTTCGAACACTACGGCTCGCCGATTCCATCCTGGATTCCCACATCGCTCGCGCTGTGGAGCTCTGAATGGTTGGCCGGAAAAGCTGACTGCAGCGCACAGGAGGCGCTCCCGGAATACAATGTGGAATATTGTGGGCTTTTGTACGGGTTACTCAGTGGTTATCAGTCGATTGTCGGAGATGCGATGACCTCGGCTATTGCCGAACATTTGTTTTGTCTAAGTGCGTCTCCATTCTTGCTTATAGTCAGGTAACGTTTACGTCACATCGTCGATCGTATTGGTTAAAACGGGCGTGGAGGAACGAAATTCATGCGGCGGGGACTATTTCCGCTAATGAAATCACCAAAAAATACCTGAAATGAGCTAAGAATGCCTTCTTTGTGCGCAGGAAATCATCCTAAGCCCGAAAAGCCGGATTTTTTGTTCGAAACCAAAGGTCCGCTGATGGTTTTGGTTTTCCACCCGTATAACAGACGAGGAAAACCGAAATTCCTGTGGATCTTACGATCCGGCTATGAACTAGTGCGTCGCAGGACGTTGAAATAGTTTTTGGCGATTGATTCTGTGAAAAATCCACTGCATCCGCCGTATAAAATAGGCAATACCTCTCCCTCCCCGTATAAAGTTCTTCACCTCTAACGGACAAGATCCCAAGACTTGCTAAAAACGTGTGTCTGTTATAGCGGAAACGTTCGACGGTCATTTGCGCATTTCTATTTTCGTCGCCTGCAGCGGAGAACGAACAGAGTTACACAGGTCGTCGTCCCCAACAGTACTGCTGCTAATGCTTCGGCCTCTTTGAGGACTCATTCGAGAAAGAAGTAAGAAAGAAAGTAAAACGAAATCCTTGGAATAAAGGTTAGGTATTCCAACAGGAACACATATGCACCTTTCTAGCGCGTCCGATTTCCATCAGCATGTGCACCCCGTTGACCTCATAAGAGCGCGGTTGTGATCAACGACGCATTTCGCGGCGGCGCCCCATTACATGGCGCCCCCGGGTCGAACTCATTAACCTGATGGGTCTTACGCGGCTCCGACATCAGTCTCTTACAGATTATGACAAGTAACGACGCATTTTCACGATGAACAAAGAAACCACGTTGTTTCCCACGAGAGGAGAAAGAGCTCTTGGGAAATTTGACCTTAATAAAGGCATCCACCACTGAAGGTAATGATCGAATAAATGGATTAAATGAGCTGCTCATTTGGTGTAACCCTCACCTGCATCATCGGATGGATCTCAGCATACTGCGTGCTGTGCTGAAGGTTTTCTTGCGCCTATTACATTTGTTTCCCTAAAGGAATGACGTCAATGCCCGTGTTTGTGGTCGGAAAAGAAACGGACAGAATTAAGGGGAAACTTTGTTCTCTGTTCACTACCGGGAAGCTTTAACTGTGGGTTCCGCCCACTTGAACCTAGCACGCTGACCGTACCAGCACGATACTTCACTGCGGCGGAACAGAGCGTACTTGACCCAGTCCCGTGCCATGCACAGCCTGCGCCTTGCCGCACATACGCAGAGTGTACCGGTTTGCAGCTAGAGAGCCGAGCGTTCGAAGACGAAGGAGGAAGTTTTCCTTCCTCACGGCCAAATCACCTCCGTGATCAACCTCACTCGGCGCTAATCGGGCGTCATCTATCCAAACAAGTTAGCTTTTTGCCGCCGCCACTGCGTCGCCCTCGTTCGCTTCCGCTTTCCCTCTCCGACGAGTCGCACTTCCGAGTGGGATCCGCATTCCGCTTCTGTGACGCTCACCGTCGCCGCGCTGCCGCAGCGCCGCCACGGATGTCGCTTAATAACATCGGCTGACCATCAAGTCGGCTCCGTCGCTGCGCCTATCAGAATCGGCTGATTTTTCCTCTCCTCATCCGCGCACGCTAGGAGAAAGAGCGCGGGGAGGAGACTGAGGAGGAGGACAAAGAACTCCTGGATTTGTTGAGGAAGTCGCCGCGTGAATGAGGCGCGACAAAAAGTGCGCGTAATTCGCGCATGAAAGCGATATAAATGCGCGAGCGCGCCGATGGGTTGCGGTCATTATCTCATCATTTGCGAGTGTGTTCTTTCATGTGGATCTCATGGGTACCTGAGCCGTAGAATTTTCCTAGAGTACGGCCGGCTTCGTAGTGCCCCACCCTCTCTCACTATTCTATCCCATTAAAACTTCCTAGCTTTAAACATCCCAGCAGTCTTTGGGTGCCGGATCTAAAGCGAGGGAAGTGAGCCTCTAATGCAACCTATTAGGCCCAGGGTAACGCTTATTCTTAAACTTACAGCTTAAGAATGAGTGGGCATTGCCTTCGGCTGACGTCTACTAAAGTTTAAGCTCAGCGTGATGACGGCCGACCATCGGGCCCAGCGTTTGAGCCCCAGGGGCTCTGGCTAAAAAACCAGCGTTGGCCCGCTCAGGTAGCCGTCTAGCACGTCCGTTTTGTTTTGCGGTGGTGTAATTAAGGAAGCCAGACTATCTGTCATCCCGAACGTTGGATCTTGAATAGGTGGCGTATGTGTCAAGAGCGTAATACAGAGAGCATGACCGGGCCGAGATTCCGCCAAGAGAGTGGGGAGGCCAGGACCCTTGGTTGCTGGCATATCTGGCCAGGCAAGAGCACAATGTTTAGCCTTGCCCGAAATTAGGGTTCAGTTTCCTGGCCCTACGACGGCCGACTTTCGACTTGACATTGAGCTATCTTCTACTGGACGTTCTTTCAACGTTCAAGGTCCCCTTCCATGCAGCATACCCTTTCTCGGCTGCTCGTAGATACGTATCTTTTCCGCAAGCCCGATTTAAGATTTGTATCATATGCGTAAGTGTCTTGGAATCTGCCTGGAACCGGTTAGCCTTGCAACAATCCTCCTGAGCGCATCCAGTGAAAGGGATAGCCACTTAGCGCAACAAATAAGGAAGTGCTTGCGCGTCAGTGAGCGCTAGCCAAAGATGACCTCCCTCACTTGACGCCACTCACAAACTGGCTTTCGCCGCGCCGCGCAGAGATAATTATCCGAAAATCATCTTGGTCTGAGGGTAGAGAAAGCTTCCACTTGCTTGCTTTTCTTGCCGCGCCGCTTGCTAAGCGTTACTGTGTGTGGGTACGCTAAGCGCAAGTCATGGTGGATCTGGGGCTCGGCCAGCGGGGGTTCGCGTGCTTTTGCTCGCCAAAGCGGAGAACTGATGGGAACATTTGCGTTTAACGCAGGACTCTAGGTAGTTGTGGGCTTCTGGAATTCCTTCTTGCCAGTTCCCGGCTCTCCCTGCTCGCCCCCGTGGCCGCTCAGACCTTCGTCTGCAGCCTTGAAATTGCCTCCTGAGAATTCCAGATATGCTTCAGTCCATGCTTTACGTCGATTTGGCCCCGATAAGTTCCATCGACCATAAACATCAGTAGCTCCAATCATACCTGCATGGCGCCATCCTCGTTGGAGCGTTTTTATACGCGCGACTATCGCACCTAAATTTAAGGACGCCGTCATGTACGATTTCCTGACTTTAGGGCATGTCGTGCTCCGAGAAGGCCCAGCTGATGGGCGAGTTCAGCGAGGAGGACATGCGGCACTTCCGCAAGGTCGCCTTCGTGGCGGTCGCCCTCTCCACGGTGACCATGCTGGCATGTGTCATCGCACTGCCTCTGGCCTACCAGTACGTGCAGCGCGTTCAGAGCACCGCGTCGAGTGATGTCGACTTCTGCAAGGTAAGAGTGGAATTCAGGGGTCGAAATTCGAATTAAATATAAAATCGAAATTTAATTTTAATTGGATGCTGAAAATTTAAATATCTAATTGACATAAAAAATAAGATCTAATTTCGTATTTGATTGTAGAGCCGCAACCGCGACCTCTGGTCGGAGGTGGTCACCGTCCAGGTCGGCAAGGGCCAGAAGGAGGGCGCCGAGCGCTTCAAGCGTGCCGCTGGCGGCAGCAACAACGGCCGCTGGCTCTTCGGCCACTACATCGCCAACCACGAGGCGCGACAGTAAGTATTTCCGGGGCGAAACGGATTGTTATACTACCAAAAATATTAAGTTTGGCGCAAAACTTTTTTCCGAGCGCTTCTAGCAAATATTTATTAAAATATATATTTACTAAAATATTATTTAAATATTTTCAGGGGCGCTTTCGCCAGCTCGTCGCACTTCAGCCGCGAGATCCGTCGCCAGCAGCCCTACGCTGAAGAGCGAGCTACGCCTGCTGCCGGAGGAGCCGCCGGTGGTTACGAGGGCGGTGCTGGAGCCGGGCCAGCGGGACCGGCCGGCCCCGCTCCCGCAACTCCAGCCGAGGCCTCGCCCGGCTACGGGCCCTCTGCCGGATCGAGCAAGGGACCCAGCGACGAGTGCTGTGGATGCCAGGTAATTTTCCAAAACTAAGATTTAACTTAAATGTTTTAAATTTTCAGTTATTTTTGTAATATAAAGATATTTAATTTTCGATATCTTTATATAATTTTAAAAAAATTATGTTGTCAATATTAAAATTTTGCAGGTCGGCCCAGCTGGACCTCCAGGAGACGCCGGAACCGACGGCCAGCCTGGAAACGACGGAAAGCCAGGCCAAGACGGACAGCCAGGCCAGGACGCTCCACCAGCCGAGCACGCCGCCCCATGCGTCCGTGAGTGCCCACCAGGGCCGCCTGGACCGGCCGGATCGGCGGGAGACAAGGGACCGAAGGGCTATCCTGGCGAGCAGGGAGAGCCGGGAGCCGCCGGAAAGCCAGGACCGAAGGGACCGCAAGGAAAGCAGGGACCACCCGGACCACCAGGTCTTCCGGGACGACCAGGAGACAAGGGAGAGCCCGGCAAGCACGTTCCAGGTAAGTCTTAGTAAATGATGTATAAATATTTTAACTTATATAAAATTATAAATAAAGAAGGAAAAGATGAAAATAAAAGTAAATAAATTGTAATTATTTAAAATAAGAACAATTTTATATTAGAAATTTATAATTGCTTTTTAACCCTAAAATTTGTGAAATTTGTAAATTTCTAATATTTTAATTTCGTGCTTACCAACCTCGAAATTCAGGAGTCGCTCCACCGGGACCTCCAGGCCGCCAGGGCGAGATGGGCCCACCCGGCCAGGCAGGACCACCAGGAGAGAAGGGCAAGCCAGGTGCGCCTGGCCCGCAGGGACCTCAAGGCGACCAGGGCAACCCTGGACCGTACGGCAAGCCAGGAGCGCCTGGACCGGTCGGCCCACCCGGACCGGCAGGAGCCGTCGGCGGATGCGACCACTGCCCCACGCCAAGGACGCCGCCCGGCTACTAAGCGTAGCGGTATACGAAGCGTCTGGCCGTCTGCAGAGCGTCTTAGTCTACGCCTTAATATTGCCTTTCAGCAAATCTGGTCATTAGCACTTTGTAGCGTTGTAGTCTTTCCACGAATATTTTGCACCTCCGTTTTCATGCAAGCTGGAGATTCGACAATAAAATCGTTTACTTTTCCTTTGAGATCGTCTTTGGGGGTTTATGGTTGCTCCAAGGGTCAAAATTGTACCCTTGGAGCAAAAAATTGGCTGGTCAACGATTTCGGACCAGCACTCAATCGGACGAATGGCCCTGTCGGACCGGTGTGCCAAGGTGGCTTGCGGGTGTGACTCTGTGACAACCGCCCGTCAAGGATGCGGACGGGCGGCGTCTGGCCCCCTTTCGTGGGCCATTCTCTTCAAAGCGCGCATCGCTCATACATCGGGCCGGGAACCCTGACGGGCGACCGGGGTGAGGTCCTGGCGGCCAGCAGACGCACGGAAATCGCGTGCTCTCTCACGCTTGCATAGATTCTTGCGTCTCGTCTCCTTTCAAGATGGGAGAGCGCATTGGCGAACGGAGAATACGTTCCTTTAGCAGTGTTTACATTCCAAGCATGCTAAAGTTGTTCGTGAACGTTTACTCCGCATTCAGTGAAAGATAGTCCCGGCGTAGGCTTAGCTCTATCTTGCTCACAGTACGTCTGCTCAAAAATTATATTGTTCGTACATACGACGTTGCGTTTTCGGCAGGAACACGAGTCAGCGGACCCCTGAACCAGCACGCCGTGCTGTGCAGCGTGTCACATCTCGGTATCGAACGCAGCGGTACCGTGCCTCACACCGCAGAGTGTGAAATTATACAAGAAACTACGCGGGCTGTGCGTCAGGCTGTTAATAATCCGGGTGACTTCATGACTGCTTAAGCGACGCGTGCCAGCTTTTGTTGCGAGTTTATATTGTGCAGCAGCCGGGCGACGTTTATCGTTACCTTTTCGGCCCCGGTTCCCCTCCTCCCCCCCCCGCGCTATAATATCGCTTGCCCCCCCCATACGCAGTAACAACCCCGGAATGCAACCACAGTCACGACATGCGTGGATGCCTTTGGTGCGGTTGTCAGTGTCATGCACAACACTAATGCACTTCGCCGTCCCATTCATTTTTTCGTTTTTTTGTTCATTTCTACTGAACATGCAAATATACCCGTAGAGAAGTACAAAAAAGACGGCACAGATACAGACATTCGAAGAAGCGACACGCGTAATGCTACTAGTTCCGGTAGAGCCGAAGGCCCAGCGCAGATCCTCCTAATGCGGCGTCCATGTCCATGGGAAGATCGACGAGCTCGACAGGCTTCGACATGGCGAGCGAAGCGACGACGAAGATAAGCGTGGCGAGCGCAAAGAAGAACTTGCTGAGCGTGGAGAGCATGGTTAGATATCGATGCGGGTTGAAGTTATACAGAGTTGAGCTTTGTCACACTTCTAAAGTCGCGATCTTAGCGAATATTAGCAGAACGGCAAATAAGCAAACAGAGGCACAGCGGACACCCCCCATGCCATGGGCCGATGCCATGAAATGAAATGATGGTTTTTTTCAAAACTTTTGTCTGGACGGCAAAAAGAAGGTTTGTCTTCTCGTGGCAGAGTCTTAAACGGCTCAGCAAGCAGGCGCCGGACAAGATGAGTAGCGGAAAACAAGATATACACTCAGTACACTTACTAAAATAACGCTTAGTTTCAAAACAAGTGCGGGCTTTAATGGTAACTCGACATGCTTGCATTTTAACGTGGCAACCCACGCAACCTGCGAATTAGCATATGCCACACATTGCTTATCTTCAGGTCCACGTTTGTTTTTGTCCGTGTACTTCCGGTAACAACTTGTATGCGACATTGAACGATTCTGGGTGAGCTAAAGGTGCATTGGCGGGAACGAGCTTAGTATGCGGCCAGACAGCGTCGGACGTATCGCATAATTCACGATACATAGGAGGGACGTAATACTTGACCAGGAGAGTATTGCACCGGTTCTCCGAACACTTGTGGTCGTCTAGCGACCCATCGTCGCTAGGGACGCGACGCCGATCGCTCGTAAGATCGGACACATTCAAGCCGGAACTTAGAGCGAGACAACAGTCTCGGAACCAAACATGCGGACTGAACTAAGGGCTATTAGACGCCCAGCATCGTAGGCTTCTAAACCCGTCGGAAAAACCTCGGCACCTCTTTAGCACCTTGCCAATGGGCGATTCCTGCAGATGATTCCTTAAGGCTTGCAGTTCCGGTCTTCTGCGTGTAACGTAGGCGACGCGCCCCCTAAAGGACAATGGCGCCGACGGACTGGGCAAATATTCGGCGCTTGTGTCCTTGATCTTGTTTTTCTTGGAAGCACGTGAAAGTACGCCGGTCGCCATGAGCAACTTAAGAGTATGTGCATAAAGAGGCGTTCTGCTACGGTCGCCGAGCCATTTCTAATCGCTCGACGGACGATATGATATAACGTCCTTTTTTCTGGTCTGCTGTGTGACTCACGTTTGGTGTCTTCCGGAAACTCAATAGTCGTGGCAAATTTTTTTACTTTTACCCCATGTCGTAAGGGAGCGTTGAGAAAATGTATCTGCCTGATAATGCAGTCCCCCCCCCCTCCGGTCGGTCCCCCTCCACCCATGTCAGTAGTTGAGCAGTCCCAAATGGCACAACTCTAACCGTCTAACCTTTTCCACACTCTCTCCATATACACACTATTTCTTCTCTCTAACCGTCTAACGCTGTACTATTTCGCCAATTTCTCCATGTGCCTCTGTCATACTCTCTCACTCTGTACGTACTCTCTCGCCCTATCTCTAACCACGAGAGAGTGCTCTCTCGATACAATGTACTCTCTCATTACCCACTCTCTCACTCCGCGGCGAGGGCTGCCACGCCTTCAACGCAGAGCAGCATATTTTGAGAGCACCGTCATTTGACATCAGTTTCGTTCTACTGTGCGGTCGCCTCTTTCGAGCTCTCTCTTTAATATGATGTTCTCTCTTCTCGACCGAATTGCTGCCCACTTTGACTGTCGGTACGAAGAGATCGCTGAACTTCTGAAGGCGGAGGAAACGAAGAAGTTCGTGGAGCAGTTATTTCAGGCCCGTGCCTGCACTGTCCTCCTGGATGGGAAGGTCTATGGGGTTCACTACGCGGGTTTGACCGATCACCCCACAAATCGAATCTTCTGTCATGTGCACGGACTTACGCTGGATGATGAGTACCGCTACAACTCTGACGTAGAGCTGATTCATCCGGATCTACCGTGCGTCATCAGCGACGACCCTAACGGTCACCGCTACTACTTCCCCATGGAAATTATCGAGACCGGCTCTCTCGCCTGATCTTTGTATTGACCAAAACGTGTTCTTGAATAAAATATTTATTTCTTCACAATTGGTGTAAATTCATAGGTGACAGGATTGTTTTGTACAGTGCGTACAGTCATCTTATACTTGAGACAATAGACGATAAAGAGGAGGAGAGAAAGTTGTAGCAAGTAGCTCAGCGTCGACGACATGTCGCTAAGACAAAAGAGCGGCCTTTTCGAAAACAGCTGGAACCAGAATGTGTCCTGCGTGGCCTCGTCAATTACTGGAAGAGACCCATCAGGCTTGTATTCGTACAGAATTCGCTGGTGAATCAGAAAGATTCGTCCCTCCGTCACGATGGCGTCGTTGAAGTTCATCGGTATGACCAGCGAGTCCAGTGGTGGTGCGGTCGCATTCGACTCGATCATGTGGCGAGCATCGTACTTTTTTACTGTCTTGTTCGCAAAGACGAAGACGCTCTGGTCCGTGTAATCGTAGCGGAGCAACTCGTAGTCGAGGTTCAGTGTACGGTACTCCTGGCCCACCATAACCGTAGTCAGATTGCGATGCAAGTGTCTTAGTATCAGGTATGACATGCCGTCCAATTCGAAACAGGCATCTGGACGATGATCGCTCAATCGATCGTCATCGTGTACAGTGATCGCTGACGTTCTCTCAAAGGTCCTTATTTTCTGGAGCCGCACCTGATGATTTTCCGGGCCCGTCTCCACAATGCAGACAGTGTCCGCCTTATAGGCAAACAACTGCTGAATGCTGGAGTCGGCAGTGTAAACAACGAAATCCTTGTGAAGGTCATTTCCAAATACAAGAGAAAATAGCAGTACCAACCACACTGCAGTTCTCATCCCACCCATAATGAAGAACGATTAAGGTTTTTTACATATTTGATTGAGGCAACATGTTATAATAGTATGCACATACAATAAGATCAGACTCGACCATTTTACCCAGAGTACGAATAATTTCAGAGAATGATTTTCCACCGCATCGTTGAATTACAAAATACACACAATAAGCTCCACATACATTAGTGAGTGGGGACTGTACCATAACGTCACTAGTCACGACGTTCGGGAACGCGTCCAGGTATTCCTTGATAAGACCACTAGATGCTCTCCCGCTGGTGTCGAAGTACTCGACTGTCGTTGGTGAGACAGCGTAGATCGCAACCCAGTGACGGCCCTTCTTGTCGCTAGGATCCGTGTTGACGACGATAGCGTAGGGATAGCGGTCCGAGGTGGG
>JNEY01000557.1:52134-80790 GCA_020875895.1 Aphelenchus avenae | reverse complement strand
GACGAGTGCACAAAGCAAGACTGATTTATTTTTTCGAAAGCGTAAAATATTTAAGAATTTTTTGGAGTGAACAGCAAAGGTCCTTTGTCATCCGGAAAGATGCGAGTGCGAAGGCGTACGAGTTCGGGCGACGACGGATGCATGTCCACGACGAGATATCCGAAGTTTTGGACGGTTGCGCCCTTCTACGACTCCATGAAATATGTCAAATTTCGTGGAAAAAGTTGTGTTCCGAGATTTCGTATTTGAAGTTGGCCGGACGGGTTTCGTAGCAGCACCAGGTAATGTGCATTGTTGCGAGCGGTCTTCATCGATTTCTCAAACATATTCTGCGTAATGAACAGAATGCTAACGTCCCAGTGATGACTTCCACGGGTAGACAGCAAGTCTAGAAAGTCCGACTTTGCCTCCATCATCAACTCGTCCAAAACCAGTAGCATTGGCTCTGTCTGTGCCGGATCATCTGCTCTGTGGGAAGCCCAAAATATGTCTCCACGCCCATGTCTTGTAGTCTGAGGACGTTACCGTTGTGTACACCGTAGCAGCATAGAATATGTCGTGGTTGAGGTTCAATGAGCGCGTCACAGTTCTCGACAAGTTTGCACACCCATTCCGTTTTTCCGCTACCGCTAGCTCCACCGCCTATCATGTTAAACGGGTGTTTGAATAAAACATCATCGGGAGAGAGCGTTACCATGACTCGACCGCTCTCCATCGCTGCACAATGTGAGAGTGATTAAGACGGAATAACATCATGAAGGAGTAAGAGCTCAGGCGGAATGAGGCGTTGGCGTTCGTGTTCATCGACCGTTACGATGCAAGGCAGTTCCGGATGGGCCAGTGTGATATTCCGATAGCGTGAAAAATAATCTCGGACGGACATTCCACTTCCTTCGCGTACGTGTTGCATGTCGGCACGCTGGTGTGAGAGACCAATAGGTTTTAGCACGGGGCCCAGCTGTCGAAAAACTGGGATGAAAGTGTACTTTTTCGTGAATTCCACTACTTTTGTAAGTTGGCCGGATCTTCGAGCTGTGTCGATAGCGCAGGTGGATCGCACTTCAGAGCTGAGCATAGCAACGTAAGTGCTGTCGCCATTTTTCCAAAGTCGTTCATTTACAAGAGAGGAAATTTCGAGAGCAACCGCTTCGTGCAGATAACTTTATTGGAATGACAGATGGTAATAAGATTACACACTAGTAGACAAATTGATGTTTTCACTGACGTCCACTAGTACAAGTTCCATTGGATAGTACGTTTCGCCCAGGACCTCGGGATGCAAAGTGATGATGCAGGGTAGCCGCTTGTACCGAAGCACTACTTTCGTATGCTCGTAGAAGACTTGTGCCACGTTGATGCCGAGAATACCGCCACGTGCGAACTGGGAGAAAGGTCCTGCCTGCGTGAGTCCGTCGCATCGGAGTGGATGCCTGACTTCGGAATGCGAAGTATATATCGGCAGGTTGTACATGACATCAAGGACCTCCTTGTGATGACTGACACAGGAGTCCTCAAGGTCTTCTTCGGAGATGTTTAAGGTCTTGCACAAGAACTCCATGAGAGGGATCATGGCGACAGCGACGGAAAGTTCCGGAGCACCGCACAGTCGGAAAAGAAAAGGTTGTGA
The DNA here is from genome assembly GCA_020875895.1 of Aphelenchus avenae. NCBI lineage: Eukaryota > Metazoa > Nematoda > Chromadorea > Rhabditida > Aphelenchidae > Aphelenchus > Aphelenchus avenae. The sequence goes on along the minus strand of JNEY01000557.1, from coordinate 79,163 downwards.
ATGTCCCACACGGAGAGTTGCTGCCCGCCAAAAGTCTCGCGCTCTCTAACCACACACGCTCTCTCAACAATTGCCTCATCCACGTCCGCGTACTTGTGATAGCCACGAAATTCGGGACCAGCCACGAAATGCGGGACTGCACGCACTCACAGATCCACACGTGCACATCAGCGCACCCGCGACAGCCACGAGAATAGGGACGCGGCCACGAAATTCGGGACCCGGCCACGAAATGCGGGACCTCGCCACTCGTACACTGTCACACCCACGTCCATGCACCTGTGATAGCCACGAAATTCGGGACCGAGCCACGAAAATCGGGACCTAGGTCCCGAAATCCGGGACCTCTGCATACCCATGCACGCACACGCACGTACATACACAAGCAAGCCACGAAATTAGGGACAGTGCCACGAAAATCGGGACTCGGCCACGAAATTCGGGACCTTGCACATTCATACACTCCCACGTCCACGCCCACGCACGTGTAATAGCCACGAAATTCGGGACCCAGCCACGAAAATCGGGACACGCCCACGAGATTCGGGACCTCAACATTTATACACTCCCACATCCACGTCCACGCACCTGTGATAGCCACGAAATTCGGACCCAACTACGAAAATCGGGACTTTTGCATACTCGCATCCAGGGCCTAGTGTTTCAGACGTCGATGCTCGTTAAGACCGGAAGACGATGAATACTTCTTACCGCACTCGCATTTGTAAGGTCGTTCTTCGTATGCCGAATGAAGATGCATGTGGTTCCGGTAACGCGACTGTCTCGATAGTGTCTTTCCACACACTTCACATTTAAATTTCAGTTGGGTGCTCGATTCTGAGGAGCTGTTTCCACCGTATTGTGCTGCGCCATTTGCGTCTACGGCATTCTCGTCGCTCGTCGATCCTTCAGTGGGTGACACCTCATCGAAAAGGTCCTTGCCATACACCTCATTTTGTGCACTACCACGCTCGGACTCCAAGATTTCTTTTACTTCGGGCAGCGCAGGTGTCACGATCTTCCGAATCAGGTTTATGCCGGCGTTCATCACTATCTTGTTTAGAGATTCCAATGTGCGGGCCCGTACGATTTTGCGAACAGTATCTGCATCTTTCGCAAGAGCCAACCTTTGCTTTGGGGTCAGCACAGTACGAAATGAAAGAATGTCCTCTGCGAGTATCTGCAAGGCATGTACCTGTCGGTTGTCGGCGTCGTCAAGTACCGACTTGGAATCATTTGGATGTAGTTCACATAGGTCAACGATGAAGTGAGCTTCGTCTCCTACAGCATCTTCGTACTTTTTCGGCAACATAATGTAGACAGAGCTTTATATAAACACGACCGCTCTCCGAAGCTATAAAAACAGTGACTGATAATTATCCAACAAGCGATAATGCATTGGTTTATATTGACGCAAGGTTCTTGAGCTTATCGGTACCCCACAGGCGCATCTTATCAACAACGTTACTTACGTAGCAGATTCGGTGCGTTCTTCTACCTGCTGGGTCTGACTTTGTGCGCCGGGACAGACACAGTTACCAGGATCCTTGCGATGCTTCTTGTAGCAGCGCCTGCAGAACGTCTCGTCGCATCTGTGTCCTTGGTTCGCATGTTCTGCACGCGCGCGGTAGTGCAGTTTGCAGTAGACACAACGGTGGAAGGTGTTGCAAGAGAATGGCTTGTGCGCGTCCATGCAGCGCTGATTCGCGAATAACTGGTGACAGTCCGGACATTCCAACTCAATCGGCCAGTTGCCTTCACAAGGAAAGCCATGTCCGATCCCGAAGCATTGACGACATCTGGTTTTACACTTGGCATGGCTCGCTTGACTCCCGTATGCCTTCTCGTATTCAACGCAATAGTGCCTTTTGCGGAAGAACTTTTTGATGAGGTCGAAGTGTCCGTTGTGATAGTACAGGCAGATGTTGTACCGGGCGTTGTTTCCACTGTTGTACACTGCCTTCGTATGTGACGTTGGCGTAAAGACGAGAATCCGGTACTCGTCAGGGTATTTCTGTTGCAGATACTCGAAGACCGCCATGACGTCGTCCAGCCCGTACGCCGACTTTCGCTCGATTTTGGCTCGAGCGCGGAGGATGCTAGCAGCAAGGTCCAGTTCTTCTTTGCGGGAGTAGCGCTCCGCCATTTGCCACCTTCCTTCTCCAGTTTCATGGTAGAACATGGCGACTTCAATTGCTCGAAATAGGCTGAGTTCATCGCTGTAGTTGATTTTCAAGGTGGCAGGATTCTCCTTTTTCTTACGGAGCTGGACTTTTTGCGCACAACGACTTTGAGAGGCACAGCCTGTGTGGTCCGTGACAATGTCATCTGCCTTGGCGACGGACACAGCAGAGACATTGGCGTTGTTTCCGCGGAGAGCTCTGTCGATCTCAACGTCAGCCGCGTTTTGTTCATTGTCTTCAACATATGCGTATGCATCAGCAATAATTTCGAGCGCCGTTTTGTCCATCGATGCTACAAGCGTTTCGTCCTTCTGACCATCCGGATTCACAGAGACGTGAGAACGCTTGCCAAAGTAGGCTTCCAGGGTAGCCTGATGAGATCCTTGTCGCTTCATTACAGTTGACCTTAAAAAACGTGTAGTATCAGTTCTTGGGAAGTACAAGAAATTCACGCTGAAGAAAAATACAGGACACGCGACGAAGAAATGCAAAACTTATAATCGCAGCCCTTCCTAGCTTGTGATACTACGCACTGCACAAAAGGCATAGTTGAAAAATAACAGCAGGCCATGTGCCAACCGTCTAAGCAGTGGGATAGAATAAAATGCACGCCTGTCCACATGTCCCACGCGCGCTTCGGAATTGGTGGGAAAGTCAAGCGAGAGTGCATGCGAGAGCGGGAGATGAGAGTCAGCGCGAGACGGCTTGGGTTAAGTGCGCGTGTGCCCAAGTCACGCCACCGAAAGTAGGTCACAGGTCACGGGTTGGGCTGGGCTCAGTGCACATGTACCGCAGTGAACGCCATTCCCACTACAATGGAAACGAACAAATTTTATTAAGCGAACACCATATACCCACATAAGGCATAGAATAAGGAAGAATCGAACTCATGTTAGGTAAAAGCACTCGGTAAGTTTTTCGAATAGTTTCCACGCAGATGCCGGTGGCTTCGTTTACTTCCGTTTCACTCCGCGACTCTTTCAACGCGTGCGATGCAAGCAGCACGGCTGCAGCCGCCAGAGTAGCGGGTTGCCCTAGCGGCGCAAAGTGTGGATTCTTCGAGGCTTCCTTGATGACATGGCTTGCAGCCGCTTCTGCGTGAGGTGGTAATCGCAGTTGAGCGCTGAAGTGGTGCGTGAAATCTGTAGCTTGGACCACACTGAGACGTAAACCCATGGGCTTTACGATGAGCCTGAAACATCGCGTGACGTCGGCAAATGAAGCACCCGAGGCGGTGACAATTTGTCTAAGCGGACGCGGCGTACTGTTCATTCGACATGCGATGTAGAGGTAGGCAGCGGCCATTGCTTGCGTCCGACGCTTAAGGAGTGGCTCGTTCGACCTCGCAAGAGCAAGAGCAATAAGCTTGGCATATAGCGGTGCACAAATGCGACGAGCAATATTTTGGATAGCACCGACCACGGAGTCGCTCGCAGTAGACGAGTTCATGTCAGTAAATGAGCGAGAAGAGACACAATTAACCACGCGCCCGCAGCCACCGACCGTCGTACCGCCCCTCTGCGAGAGGGCAAGTCGTATAATATTATGCAGCAAGACACACTCCATTAGGACAATTTAAGCGAGCTAAGCCGCTCACATAGAGCTCGTATTTGCTTTCGGTCACGCTTTCTTTCTTTCCGTTGTCGCTGGTGCAGTCTCCACCATCGCCGGCGCTTTTCCTTCCGTGTGAAACGAAGTCGATAACTCCAGTGCTGCTCGTTCATCTTCTGCTCTAAGGCGGATCGGTAAGCTTGAGAAGCGGANTTTATTGCTTCTTTATAGACACGATCGGCGCCAGTGAAACATGCAGGAGAGTTCAGGGAATAGTATGAATAATTAAGAATATCATCAATGTCTTCTTGAGTTATATCCTCCATCGCGACCGCTCAACACGTCGCTTGATACCAACACTGGCTTTCTTTTGCTTCTCCTTCTTTATGGTTCTATTGACCATGTCTCTGGCTGTCGGACGTTCTCCTTCCTGCTCGGGATCCACGTCAGGTGTCGTCGGCTCTTTCTTAATGTCCCATAGCGCTGGTCTGAACTTTGACGTCCCTTTTGCGAGACTTCTGCCTTTCGGTGTGCGATCCACGTACTCGTACTTTCGAATTCCTGCCTTAGCAGTTATTCGCTCACCCTTCCGTCGTGGAAGCAGGCGGGCAATATCTGGATCGTCTAAAAGATTCTCTCGGAGCGCATCCGTCCCGGGTGGTGCTGGGTCACTACGGTTTTCCAGAATGTGTGCAAGTGAGTCTTCCAGGCGTGATTTGTAAAACATGCGTCCTCCCGATTTCAGTACTTTTCCTTGTGGGGTGACGCCGTATCTTGTTGGATTTGCGAGTACACGACTCCGAATTGTGTTGAATGCTGTATCGTCGCCCATTTCAGCATCAGGTACTTCCGCGGCTTCATAGTCCATGGGCTGAGGAGGCGCTTGAGCATTCGTCGTCGGCGCTGGCTGTGTCTTCGTAGTAGCTTTCTCAACTTTCGTGCTTTTCTGTGGTACCTTTGGGGTATTCACAATCAAAGGCACTTGCTGGACAGCCGGTGGTTGCGTCGTGGGCGGTGGTGGTGGCGGAGGTGGTGGAGCGGCGACAGCAGGCATCTGGGCTGGCGAGACGGTTACTTGCTGCAGCTTCTGAAGGAAATTGTCGAACAGATCCTGTAGATTCGTTTCGCCTTGATGCTCATTGCGCTAAGACATGAATTTTCGGACATTTTTCACTTCTTGATCATATGCAGCATATTTTTCCGTCGGATTCTTTCCGCGACTATGAAGAATATTCGTCACTTTGTCGCTTGCATCGAGTATTTTGTTGTCGAGCGGGTTTCCCAGGACATTGTTACGTGAACCAAGCAGGCTTTCGTAGACTTCTTCAGGTACGACAGCCATGCGATTCGCCATTTTTTTATTGAGAGGAAATAGCGGAGTCGACCACCGCTGACAGCACAGGAAGTATTAATGGCCCCAACACATTGCCACCGCCCGTCTGAAGAATTCTTCGTGCCGTCTTCTCGGACCGGGCGCGCCCAAGCTTTCGTACAACGGGTGCATGCTGGGCGAGCTTGTGTCGTTGGAAGTTACGTAGGCGGAATCGGAATTTCAGAATATTTACATAAATTTCGACAATTGCCAGAATTTGCTCGCTATTTGCGCTGTCCAGAAGGCGCATCCGAATTTTTTCAGATTTGGTCTTTGCAAGTCGACGCAGAAAATTAATATTTCTTTACACTTTCACCGACCATCTTCGACGAGTGCACAAAGCAAGACTGATTTATTTTTTCGAAAGCGTAAAATATTTAAGAATTTTTTGGAGTGAACAGCAAAGGTCCTTTGTCATCCGGAAAGATGCGAGTGCGAAGGCGTACGAGTTCGGGCGACGACGGATGCATGTCCACGACGAGATATCCGAAGTTTTGGACGGTTGCGCCCTTCTACGACTCCATGAAATATGTCAAATTTCGTGGAAAAAGTTGTGTTCCGAGATTTCGTATTTGAAGTTGGCCGGACGGGTTTCGTAGCAGCACCAGGTAATGTGCATTGTTGCGAGCGGTCTTCATCGATTTCTCAAACATATTCTGCGTAATGAACAGAATGCTAACGTCCCAGTGATGACTTCCACGGGTAGACAGCAAGTCTAGAAAGTCCGACTTTGCCTCCATCATCAACTCGTCCAAAACCAGTAGCATTGGCTCTGTCTGTGCCGGATCATCTGCTCTGTGGGAAGCCCAAAATATGTCTCCACGCCCATGTCTTGTAGTCTGAGGACGTTACCGTTGTGTACACCGTAGCAGCATAGAATATGTCGTGGTTGAGGTTCAATGAGCGCGTCACAGTTCTCGACAAGTTTGCACACCCATTCCGTTTTTCCGCTACCGCTAGCTCCACCGCCTATCATGTTAAACGGGTGTTTGAATAAAACATCATCGGGAGAGAGCGTTACCATGACTCGACCGCTCTCCATCGCTGCACAATGTGAGAGTGATTAAGACGGAATAACATCATGAAGGAGTAAGAGCTCAGGCGGAATGAGGCGTTGGCGTTCGTGTTCATCGACCGTTACGATGCAAGGCAGTTCCGGATGGGCCAGTGTGATATTCCGATAGCGTGAAAAATAATCTCGGACGGACATTCCACTTCCTTCGCGTACGTGTTGCATGTCGGCACGCTGGTGTGAGAGACCAATAGGTTTTAGCACGGGGCCCAGCTGTCGAAAAACTGGGATGAAAGTGTACTTTTTCGTGAATTCCACTACTTTTGTAAGTTGGCCGGATCTTCGAGCTGTGTCGATAGCGCAGGTGGATCGCACTTCAGAGCTGAGCATAGCAACGTAAGTGCTGTCGCCATTTTTCCAAAGTCGTTCATTTACAAGAGAGGAAATTTCGAGAGCAACCGCTTCGTGCAGATAACTTTATTGGAATGACAGATGGTAATAAGATTACACACTAGTAGACAAATTGATGTTTTCACTGACGTCCACTAGTACAAGTTCCATTGGATAGTACGTTTCGCCCAGGACCTCGGGATGCAAAGTGATGATGCAGGGTAGCCGCTTGTACCGAAGCACTACTTTCGTATGCTCGTAGAAGACTTGTGCCACGTTGATGCCGAGAATACCGCCACGTGCGAACTGGGAGAAAGGTCCTGCCTGCGTGAGTCCGTCGCATCGGAGTGGATGCCTGACTTCGGAATGCGAAGTATATATCGGCAGGTTGTACATGACATCAAGGACCTCCTTGTGATGACTGACACAGGAGTCCTCAAGGTCTTCTTCGGAGATGTTTAAGGTCTTGCACAAGAACTCCATGAGAGGGATCATGGCGACAGCGACGGAAAGTTCCGGAGCACCGCACAGTCGGAAAAGAAAAGGTTGTGAATGTCCCACACGGAGAGTTGCTGCCCGCCAAAAGTCTCGCGCTCTCTAACCACACACGCTCTCTCAACAATTGCCTCATCCACGTCCGCGTACTTGTGATAGCCACGAAATTCGGGACCAGCCACGAAATGCGGGACTGCACGCACTCACAGATCCACACGTGCACATCAGCGCACCCGCGACAGCCACGAGAATAGGGACGCGGCCACGAAATTCGGGACCCGGCCACGAAATGCGGGACCTCGCCACTCGTACACTGTCACACCCACGTCCATGCACCTGTGATAGCCACGAAATTCGGGACCGAGCCACGAAAATCGGGACCTAGGTCCCGAAATCCGGGACCTCTGCATACCCATGCACGCACACGCACGTACATACACAAGCAAGCCACGAAATTAGGGACAGTGCCACGAAAATCGGGACTCGGCCACGAAATTCGGGACCTTGCACATTCATACACTCCCACGTCCACGCCCACGCACGTGTAATAGCCACGAAATTCGGGACCCAGCCACGAAAATCGGGACACGCCCACGAGATTCGGGACCTCAACATTTATACACTCCCACATCCACGTCCACGCACCTGTGATAGCCACGAAATTCGGACCCAACTACGAAAATCGGGACTTTTGCATACTCGCATCCAGGGCCTAGTGTTTCAGACGTCGATGCTCGTTAAGACCGGAAGACGATGAATACTTCTTACCGCACTCGCATTTGTAAGGTCGTTCTTCGTATGCCGAATGAAGATGCATGTGGTTCCGGTAACGCGACTGTCTCGATAGTGTCTTTCCACACACTTCACATTTAAATTTCAGTTGGGTGCTCGATTCTGAGGAGCTGTTTCCACCGTATTGTGCTGCGCCATTTGCGTCTACGGCATTCTCGTCGCTCGTCGATCCTTCAGTGGGTGACACCTCATCGAAAAGGTCCTTGCCATACACCTCATTTTGTGCACTACCACGCTCGGACTCCAAGATTTCTTTTACTTCGGGCAGCGCAGGTGTCACGATCTTCCGAATCAGGTTTATGCCGGCGTTCATCACTATCTTGTTTAGAGATTCCAATGTGCGGGCCCGTACGATTTTGCGAACAGTATCTGCATCTTTCGCAAGAGCCAACCTTTGCTTTGGGGTCAGCACAGTACGAAATGAAAGAATGTCCTCTGCGAGTATCTGCAAGGCATGTACCTGTCGGTTGTCGGCGTCGTCAAGTACCGACTTGGAATCATTTGGATGTAGTTCACATAGGTCAACGATGAAGTGAGCTTCGTCTCCTACAGCATCTTCGTACTTTTTCGGCAACATAATGTAGACAGAGCTTTATATAAACACGACCGCTCTCCGAAGCTATAAAAACAGTGACTGATAATTATCCAACAAGCGATAATGCATTGGTTTATATTGACGCAAGGTTCTTGAGCTTATCGGTACCCCACAGGCGCATCTTATCAACAACGTTACTTACGTAGCAGATTCGGTGCGTTCTTCTACCTGCTGGGTCTGACTTTGTGCGCCGGGACAGACACAGTTACCAGGATCCTTGCGATGCTTCTTGTAGCAGCGCCTGCAGAACGTCTCGTCGCATCTGTGTCCTTGGTTCGCATGTTCTGCACGCGCGCGGTAGTGCAGTTTGCAGTAGACACAACGGTGGAAGGTGTTGCAAGAGAATGGCTTGTGCGCGTCCATGCAGCGCTGATTCGCGAATAACTGGTGACAGTCCGGACATTCCAACTCAATCGGCCAGTTGCCTTCACAAGGAAAGCCATGTCCGATCCCGAAGCATTGACGACATCTGGTTTTACACTTGGCATGGCTCGCTTGACTCCCGTATGCCTTCTCGTATTCAACGCAATAGTGCCTTTTGCGGAAGAACTTTTTGATGAGGTCGAAGTGTCCGTTGTGATAGTACAGGCAGATGTTGTACCGGGCGTTGTTTCCACTGTTGTACACTGCCTTCGTATGTGACGTTGGCGTAAAGACGAGAATCCGGTACTCGTCAGGGTATTTCTGTTGCAGATACTCGAAGACCGCCATGACGTCGTCCAGCCCGTACGCCGACTTTCGCTCGATTTTGGCTCGAGCGCGGAGGATGCTAGCAGCAAGGTCCAGTTCTTCTTTGCGGGAGTAGCGCTCCGCCATTTGCCACCTTCCTTCTCCAGTTTCATGGTAGAACATGGCGACTTCAATTGCTCGAAATAGGCTGAGTTCATCGCTGTAGTTGATTTTCAAGGTGGCAGGATTCTCCTTTTTCTTACGGAGCTGGACTTTTTGCGCACAACGACTTTGAGAGGCACAGCCTGTGTGGTCCGTGACAATGTCATCTGCCTTGGCGACGGACACAGCAGAGACATTGGCGTTGTTTCCGCGGAGAGCTCTGTCGATCTCAACGTCAGCCGCGTTTTGTTCATTGTCTTCAACATATGCGTATGCATCAGCAATAATTTCGAGCGCCGTTTTGTCCATCGATGCTACAAGCGTTTCGTCCTTCTGACCATCCGGATTCACAGAGACGTGAGAACGCTTGCCAAAGTAGGCTTCCAGGGTAGCCTGATGAGATCCTTGTCGCTTCATTACAGTTGACCTTAAAAAACGTGTAGTATCAGTTCTTGGGAAGTACAAGAAATTCACGCTGAAGAAAAATACAGGACACGCGACGAAGAAATGCAAAACTTATAATCGCAGCCCTTCCTAGCTTGTGATACTACGCACTGCACAAAAGGCATAGTTGAAAAATAACAGCAGGCCATGTGCCAACCGTCTAAGCAGTGGGATAGAATAAAATGCACGCCTGTCCACATGTCCCACGCGCGCTTCGGAATTGGTGGGAAAGTCAAGCGAGAGTGCATGCGAGAGCGGGAGATGAGAGTCAGCGCGAGACGGCTTGGGTTAAGTGCGCGTGTGCCCAAGTCACGCCACCGAAAGTAGGTCACAGGTCACGGGTTGGGCTGGGCTCAGTGCACATGTACCGCAGTGAACGCCATTCCCACTACAATGGAAACGAACAAATTTTATTAAGCGAACACCATATACCCACATAAGGCATAGAATAAGGAAGAATCGAACTCATGTTAGGTAAAAGCACTCGGTAAGTTTTTCGAATAGTTTCCACGCAGATGCCGGTGGCTTCGTTTACTTCCGTTTCACTCCGCGACTCTTTCAACGCGTGCGATGCAAGCAGCACGGCTGCAGCCGCCAGAGTAGCGGGTTGCCCTAGCGGCGCAAAGTGTGGATTCTTCGAGGCTTCCTTGATGACATGGCTTGCAGCCGCTTCTGCGTGAGGTGGTAATCGCAGTTGAGCGCTGAAGTGGTGCGTGAAATCTGTAGCTTGGACCACACTGAGACGTAAACCCATGGGCTTTACGATGAGCCTGAAACATCGCGTGACGTCGGCAAATGAAGCACCCGAGGCGGTGACAATTTGTCTAAGCGGACGCGGCGTACTGTTCATTCGACATGCGATGTAGAGGTAGGCAGCGGCCATTGCTTGCGTCCGACGCTTAAGGAGTGGCTCGTTCGACCTCGCAAGAGCAAGAGCAATAAGCTTGGCATATAGCGGTGCACAAATGCGACGAGCAATATTTTGGATAGCACCGACCACGGAGTCGCTCGCAGTAGACGAGTTCATGTCAGTAAATGAGCGAGAAGAGACACAATTAACCACGCGCCCGCAGCCACCGACCGTCGTACCGCCCCTCTGCGAGAGGGCAAGTCGTATAATATTATGCAGCAAGACACACTCCATTAGGACAATTTAAGCGAGCTAAGCCGCTCACATAGAGCTCGTATTTGCTTTCGGTCACGCTTTCTTTCTTTCCGTTGTCGCTGGTGCAGTCTCCACCATCGCCGGCGCTTTTCCTTCCGTGTGAAACGAAGTCGATAACTCCAGTGCTGCTCGTTCATCTTCTGCTCTAAGGCGGATCGGTAAGCTTGAGAAGCGGAGAAGTCGGGAGTCTGATACACAATGCGCGACCGGCTGACTCTCGGGGTAGACGCTAGCCATTCCATATCCATTAGAGAATAGCGACACCACCGCACACTCGACGACGGGAAAGCACGAATGATGGCGTGCAGCTTCCGACCGCCCGGCCACAAAATGTCGTTAATAGTGCAAGAGTACATTGACACCGTGAGACGGGAGACAAATCGATATGGTGTGAGTTGTGTGCGGCGACTGACACACATTAATGACACCTTTTGGAAGATTACAAGCACCATTTTATGGCGTACGAACTCTGTGCTTTAAAGAGATTCATAGCCGACTCGAGTTTTGAGCACATGTCACACGGCTTGAAAGTGAACCACTTGATATCTCCGTAGAGACATTTAGCAATGCTGGGCATAAGTGATCTTCGACAATGCACGCACACGTCGTTTGTCAGGTGCGATACATCAGCGTAGTGCTTTGACCTGTGCTCCCGGCAAATAAAAAGACAGTGTCTTACACTCGACTCGTGCAAAAGTTTCCTGTCGTACCTGTTATCGCTGTTGTCTACACGATCCAACGATACGAGCTTCGGCGTACCCAATAGTCTACGCATTGCGTGTGCAACAGATACACGAGACTCGACCATCAAGAGAGGAATTCGAAAAAGACGACCGCACCCTAAATAGCTCGATTATCAAATGACTCGACTATGTTACACAACCTAAGGGTAAACGCTGGCGTACTCTGTGGATAGTTTTTATATTAGTGTACCAACGACAATCGCAAACTTACAAGTACGTTGTTCGAGTTACAGTTTGAACGTGTAGCGTTGATGGACTACAAGGGTGTTAGTTTCCATGGACGATGAAGACGTCTCGCTGCGGTGAGCTTCTCTAGCCTGTACTCGCGATGAAGGGGCCTTTTTCTACAAGCCGGGCATCGGAACATTTCTCGGCCGCCCGTTACGCCAACGTACTTACATGAAGATCCTTTGCAGACGTAATAGTGTTTCTGTTCTTGGCGGGGCTTGTACGACGATAGATCCCGAACGACGAGTTTTTTCAGAAGATCGTAGCTGACGCCGCAATGAACGCACCTCTCAGGTGCCTTGTAGGTGAAACCGGTCTCCGTGCTGTAAACCCAGATGAGAGGAATCGTTCCTTCGCAGGACGCACATTGCAGCTGGTACGGCGATTTCATTGGTGGAATCGGGCCGTAATGGGAAGATCTAATACGGGTGTTGGACGCAATGGTTGGGGTTGCTGGCGGGACGAAAGGGCAACGGGCGGGAGCGCACATGACGCGCTGTCACTCGCGACAAATCGATAATTACTGTGAGAGACTGCGTGAGAGCGTGAGACGAGAGACGAGTAAAGTAGGCGTGGGTTAGCGTCCGTCAATCGACCCTATCGTGCTCACAACAGAGGCGCTTAGTCCGCACCGGTGCATATTCATGATCCCTGCTGTGTCGCGTGTTGTACGTCGCTCAAACCTGACGCCAGATCGCCTCAATACAGTTCTGGACAGGATGTGCTTCGACTGTACTGCACCAGCCTTTGACGCGTACTTCGAGACGCCGCTAGAAGAGGACGTTAAGCTGGACTTTTGCGAGAAGTGTCCATTCGCGAAAGAGCCGGAGGACACACAGTCCGGCGAAGCATTCGCGCTCGTCGGCTACCTATGCTGGGTCTACATCTGTGAGCCGGAAGAGCTGAATCAAGTGCTCAAGGAGAACTGGACGCAGGCGCAGGAAGTGCTCAACGACAAATCACTCGTCATCGAAAGAGAAGGAAAGACTGTGAACATCTGGTTTCTCTGCTTGGCTGACGCCGACACCGCCTGGACGATCTTCGAAGAAGGCGACGACCCGGAAGAGCTACGCTTTCCTGAACTTCCGTACGTCATCTATCGCCGACTTGACAACATTTACAAGATACCTTTGGAGCTTGTATACAACTACTACCCGTTCCACTTCAGTTGGTGAATAAAGAAAAATAACCCGAACAAGTATTTTCCTATCGCAAAATTTCAAAAATAATAAAGTTGCTCGTTTCCAAAGCAAGTGCTGGCAGGTCTACTACTCGCCATACATTGCAAGCTGTTTTTAAATTTGCGCGCGTTGCCTGAGACAAAACGCCAAGGCTTTGAATTCGCGCGCGTTGCCTGCGACACAATGCCAAACCCCAGAGACCGGGTGTTTCGCAATACCCGGAAGTAGGTCATAGGTCAAGTGGTTGCGCAACAGCGCACGCGACGCCACCGAAAGTAGGTCATAGGTTAAGTGCCTGCGCAAACAAAGCGTTTCGCAATCTCAGAGACCAAAGATCAAAGATCACCAGCGCTTGGGTTCAAAGTCCACGCATACTGCACAGCCCACTACAGATGCCGTGGAAAGTGTACCGTATCGTCAAGCGTGACGCCCTATCCACTGAGAGGCTGTTAGAGGTGCTGCTCAGAATGTGCCCGAAGTGTGATGAGAAGGCGTTTGATGCCTATTTCGGCGACACGCAGCTCGATGAAGTGCCGCTAGCGTTCTGCGAGAGCTGTCCCTTTAACAGACCGCCTGAGGGCACGGAAGACGGATGTGCCTACCCACTCGTCGACTACCTCTGTTGGATGTACATCTGCGACGCAGAGTTGCTCCCGCACGTTCTAGCAGGGCACAACGAGCAGCTCGATGAGCTACTGCAAGGACAAGTGCTGGTGGTCGAGAAAGGCGGACGTACAAAAGAATTGAATTACGCTGGATTAGCGACAGCCGACGATGACACCCAGCTGGTAAGCGAAGTAGCTCCACTGCGCTTCCCGCAACTTCCGTGCATTCTACATCGTAACAAATACGGTATCAATTACAAGTATCCCATGGAAATTGTTTACAACTTTTTCCCATCCTACACGACTTAGTGGTAATAAACTATACATAATTGTTTACACCACTCTAGGAATTTTTAAATTGTTTACAGCATTCTAGGAATTTTTTAAATTGTTTACAGCATTCTAGGAATTTTTTTAAATTGTTTACAGCATTCTAGGAATTTTTTTAAATTGTTTACAGCATTCTAGGAATTTTTAAAGAAATTTTACACTAGCTTAGCACTTTTGAATTTCCACCAACGACCCTGAGAACGGAACGCCAAGGATTTGAATTCGCGCCAACACCCCTGCGGGCAGAACGCCAAGGACCGTTCTGACCACACCTAGAGGCTCATTGGGGAGAGCCACTTAGTGACAGCCGGGCCACAGAGGGATTGCAGGGATCCCCTAAGGGCTTGCGCAGTAGCCGCGTGGGTTTACAACTGATGTACGCCGCCAGAAAGGCTTCCGAAAGGTTTGAATTCGCGCCAGCGACCCTGAGACATAACGCCAAGGATTTGAATTCGCGCGCGTTGCCTGAGACAGAACGCCAAAGTGGGCGGAGCCTACGCACGCACGCGTGCGGCTGATTGGCTGCGCGCGCGCGCGCGCGCGTCGCTGAATGGCTGCGCGCGCGCGTAGGCTCCGCCCACCGACACGCACGCGTTGTGCCCTTTGGGACTGCTCAACTACTCATGTCAGGCTGATACATGTTCTGGAAGCTCCATAAAGGCCGCGTCGGTCAGTCGGACACCCCTTAAATTACGAACTGAACGTTCGGCGACGAAGACGGGTCGGAAAGTACGCCAGTGGGAACATTGTTGTTGTCTAGAGCCAAAATGTTTCAGCTGCCGATTGGCTTATGCTAATTTCTCGACGTACTTTAACGACTAGGGGCGCTGAGTAAAGTATGGCGATTATGCAAATTCATGACCGGCGGACGTCACGCGGCCGGCCTCGGATGTGTGGGAATGTTTGTCACCGTCGGCGCACCTTAAGCTCACGTTAAAGTACAGTACTGTACTGTTTTCGTGGGCCGTCGCGACGGTACTGGCCAGGGATGGGACCGAAGTTCGAATCTGGATTCGGAAATCCGGTACATTTCCGAAGTTCGGATTCGGGAAAAAACCGAATATTTCCGAAGTTTGCAGTAGAAAAATGGCCAGGTGGCTAACGGCTTTAGGTGCCCAGTATCGCAAGCTTATAAACCCTTAAGGAAAGCCTTGGCACCCCTTCAGCGCGTTGCCAGTGGCCAATTCCAGCAGATGATCCTTTTAAGGCTTGCAGTTCTTCTGCGTGTAACGTACGCAACGCATCCCTTTACGGACGACGACGCCGAAGAAGCCTGCCGCAGTGCCCTTTGTGGTAGCTTATTGGTTCGTGGCCGGCTGTCCTAGTAGCTGTCCTTCGTACTTTATAGATAGAAGAGCACGGCCACGTTTCTCCGGAAGGACATAGGTCCAGTGCGAGGAAGGACCAAAAAGCTAAACGCGCCACAGCTATGGCTCGGTATGTCTTTCTGCGGAGAATTTGTACAGCGAAACGGTATCGTCACTAGAATTCGCAGGCGCGGCGGTAGCCGCCCAGTCTGGCACTTTTATAGTGAAACGTCGCGCAAAGGCTGGGAGTCGTTAACGGCGTCCTTCACGTTCCTAAGTATCCTTAGGAATTTTTCTGGCACGTTTTTCCAGAAAGAGTAAAAAATTTTACATCTTGGGGCTTGCCGAGCGCTGCTTACAAGTCGCCTACCACCCGAAAATGTGTAATCTGTCGGACGACGTCAGGTGGGTGACAGTGTTTCCCAACGGGACGCACTTTTAGAGCACAACCTCCCAGACAAACGGGAAAGTACGTTGGCGAAACACTGTTGTCATGGGTTACGGGGTCACTCATTGTCGCTCTGCCGGCGGCTTATGCAAATTTCCCTGTGTCAACCGCCGACGTGTTTTGGTGGGCCGCGTAAGAGTACACGCGACACCACGGACGTATATAATAAGGTGAAAGAGTCGGAATGGGGCTTCGCATCCGCCCTCGTGTCTAGGGCCACCATCAGACTGCGGTTCGGAATGAACATGCTTGTTCCTGAGCGTGGCATTATTTCTGCCTTTGCGAGTTCCTGAACTTCTTGGTTTTTACCATGACTAACATCATTATTTTTAGTCGTCTTTGAAACTCCAAATCTCGTACTGTTTCGCGAGATTTACTCTCCGACTACCAGCAAGCATGCAGACCACATTCAGCCAGCTCTTCTTCGTACTGGCATTGCTCATCCTCACCGTCGCGTCACTTGTCCTGTCCAAGCCAGTCGAAACGATCCATCTGCCCACGGACATGGACGCCGCATTGGGAGGAGCCGCGCTGGGTTTGCGAGTCTTCCGGAACTAAGTGCTCCATGAGGATGCCTTGTCGTGTGTTTGTACGTATGACAGTTGTATCCACTTTAATACGGGTATTTTTGCATGTTTGAGAGAATAAAATGAAACCAGGCGTTCTGTTGCCAGGTACGGCAGGGAAGGCGCTTTCGGTTCTTTGCCTACAACTCCATAGCAAAAGTTTTAGCAAGCAGCCCACAATATTCTCCTCGAGGGCTCGCATAAACAGTTTCAGCCGTAATCGCTGGGTAAAATGAGAGAAGGAGATGCTGCTCTTCGGTCTTGCACAGAGAAGCGATGCGAGGCGCCAGGTCAGCGCGAGAGAACACGCTTTTCCACGTCTCAGCCTCTTCGTGGGACCTCACGCTGGTCGCCTGTCCGGGTTCGCGGTCCGGTATATAAGCGATGCGCGCTTTGAAGAGACTGGCCCCCGAAAGGGGGCCGTTGCAGACGGTATGCAGACGATTATGCAGACGAGTGCCGGTCCGAATTCCTTGACCAGCAAAACATTTTTGCGCTGCAACGTAAACACTCGCTTGAGTTGCGTATATTTTTGTTAAGCCATAAATGTTTTTCAGCGCTTCAGCACTTATTTCGGGGAATTTTCACGCGCTTACTTGATGACCCTCACGGGATAAATCACTTCCTTCCTCTCTTTCAAACATTATCCTCTATCGTCGGTTTCGGCTGGTCCCAGAAACCGCATGTTGAAGAATAATAACTCGTTTCGTTAAAGCTTCACGTACAGGGCCGTAGGCAGGATTTCAGTCGTAGTACCTAGTAGTTGAACAGTCTTTCGTACCTTACCATTCGCACCCTCGACGAACTTTGCTCATTATGGTCGAGGGGTGTTTTGTCAGAAGTTCTCAATCCCTTAGACTAAATAAATCCTTTAGAGTGAAGACTTCTTTCCGATACGCTACATCTCATTCTTGGCTAGGATGAGTGTTGTCTGCGGTGCTCACTAAGCTGGTGTCGTCTGGCGACCCATCGTCGATAAGGTCTCGACGCCGATCGCGCGTAAGATCGGGCACACTCAGGCCGAAACTTAGGGCGAGACAACAATCTCGGAATCAAACATGCGGGCTGACTAACGGTTGTTAGGTGCCCAACATCGCAGGTTTCTACCCGTGAGAAAAACCTTGGCACCTCTTCAGCCCTTTGTCAATGGACGATTTCTGCAGGTTATTCCTCAGAGCTTGTAGTTCCGGTCTTCTGCGTGTAACGTAGGCGACGCGTCCCTGGAAGGACAATGGCGTCGGCTGACTGGGCAAATATTCGGCGCTTGTGTCCCTGATCTTGTTTTTTCTTGGAAGCACGTTAAAGTACGCCGGTCGCCAAGAGCAACTTAAGAGCATGTGCATAAAGAAGCGTTCTGCTACGGTCATCGAGCCATTATGACGCCCTTTAGACCCTAGTCTGTCGTGTGTCTGCTTTTTCTCAGCGATCGTTGTCGTCTTAGGGAGGCTCGATATGTCGATGTGATGCCATGAATTCGCAGCTGTTTACATGTGGGCAGGCAGGCAGTAGATCACACGAAAGAATGTTGCACCGGAATTCAGGTTTCAGGCGGCGAGACATCCGTCCAGGTATAGCCAAGACGTGGATAGTGAAAAACCACATTTTCCTTTTATACCTATGGCTTATCCCGCTATGGAAGTCAGTCTCTGCGCTTCGCACTCCTCATTTATGACTTACAAAGTACACCGACCCGAAACACTTTGTTAGCCTACAGCCAAAAACGTCCAGGTTCCCACCGGCGTACGCTAATTTGGCGACGCACTTTAGCGGCTAGAGGCACGGGGCAGAGTACGCCCGAATTACGCGGATTCATAGCCAGTGGACGTCATGATTTTGGTCGCGGACGTTTGGTCATGTTTGTTATCGACGCCGCACTTAAAGGGCACAATAAGTGCGAAGTTCTTTGTCGCATACCCGGAAATCTCACAAAATAACGCGTTGGTTTCGTGGGCCGCGATGTTACGCTCCTCGTCGGCTTATGCAAATTTCTCGCCCGCGCACTCGTATTTGCACGACTGATACTCGAGTTCGTAATAGACTCCACAAATGACCGCTATCGATAACCTCCCTCACCTGTCTGAATACCGTGCGCACGTACTTGTTCGTATTAAAGGACCATCAAAACCTCGTGCAGAGGATTCAAGTGGTCGACGCCACTTTGCATCGTCGTCTCCGGAACACCGAAAATTTCGGCTTTGGAGCGCATTCCGCCAAAAGCCGAAGTTCCGCAGTTTTGGACTTGATGCGAAATATTTTCCCACCCTTCTATTTCCGTTGGGCAATAGCTTTTAACAAGTTTTTCTTAGTTCGAGTTTTCGAAACGATGGAGACTATGCGGTCGTATGCTCGTGCCATCCGACTCCCGTTTTTGGTTAGCACTAACGAGAGGAAGGCGGCCGCTTCGCGGCCGCACTGATAAGAAGCTATGCAGTTCAGGCTGCCATGCGGCTTTTCTAGACTATGCCTACGCCTCCCCCAGGCTGTCAGGACGCTTTTCTTGGATGTGTGGACGCCTCCAGAGCTGAGTGGACACCCCCCTAGGCTGAGGGATACCGCCCTAGGTGGAGGTAACGCCTCACTAGACGGAGGTGACGCTTCTTTAGGCTAATAGGACGTTTAACAGACTCATAGGCGCTTACCCAGGCTGAAATGATGTCTCACTAGCCTGAGAGGACCTAGGTAAGCTGATAGGCGCTTCTCGCTTTCCTACGCTGATACGACGTTTCTCCATGTTGAGATGACGACTTCATAGTCCGTGAGGACGTTTGTCCAGGCTTGTAGGCCGCTTCATTCCGGCTGGGACGACGTCTCCCCAGCCTGTGAGGACGCTTCCTAAGCTGATAATGTGCTTCCCCATGCTAACATGACGTCTCCTCAGGCTGGGAGGACACTTCCCTAGACTGAGAGGACGCTTCCATAGGGTGGGAGGACGCTTTTCTAGGCTGATAGGGCGTTTCCCCAGGTTGCAACAGTGGCGTAATTTGGGGGGGGGCTGCCCCCCCCCCTCGAGCCGGGTCGAAGACCGGCGAGGGTAAGGGGGGACCAAGGCAAATTTTTATATTTCAGGAAATTGAGGTATTTGACACAATTTGTTCAAATTTTCCATTGATTTTGCGCTATAAGAGCAAAAATCGCTCTGGCACTGCCTGCGGCGGGCTATTTTGGTTAAAAAAAGCTCTTAAGTTCGACCAGCCGGTCAATTTTTCGACTAGTTTTTGCCCACGGAGGCCAAAATTTTCTTTGTCGGCGCCTGCGTCGAGCCGTCTTAGGTTGAAATATGGTAAAAAGCATGTTTAGAAATATTAATGAGGTCAAAATCGGACACTCCAGAAAACTACCAAAGGGGGGACCAAGGCATTTTTCGGCGCCGGACGAAGGCCGGCACCGAAAAAAAAGGTAAGGGTCCCCCCTTACCATGCGCGCCCCCCTTGGCTTAACCCAAATTACGCCACTGGGTTGCAATGATGTCTCCCTAGCCCGAGAGTACTAGGCTGAATTCGCCTCGCCACTCTGAGTGAACGTCTCCCTAGGCTGAGAGGACGTCTCCCTAGCCGGATAGGGCCTAAGTTGATAGGGCACTTCCTCGGGATGAGAGGACGTCTGCCTTGACTGAAAGGACGTTTCTCTAGGCTGGTACGACATTTCACCATGCTAAGATGACGTCTCCCGAGACTGGGAGGAATCCCTAGACTGAGAGGACGCTTCCCTAGGCTGATTGAACGCTTTCCTAGGCTGAGAGGGCGGTTCCCTAGACTGAGAGGACGCTTCCCTAGGCTGATAGGGCGCTTCCCCAGGCTGAGAGGACACTTTCCTAGGCTGATAGGGCGCTTCCCCAGGCTGAGAGGCCATTTCCCTCGACTAAGATGACGCTTTCCTGGGTTGAGAGGCCGTTTGGGCTGAGAGGACCTCTCCCTAGACGGAGAGGACACTGCCCTACGCTGAGAGGACGCTTCCATAGGCTGAGAGGACGTCTCCCTAGGCTGAGCGGACGCTTCCCTAAGATTAGAGCACGCTTCCCTAAGCTGGGACGACTCTTCCGTAGGCTGATAGGGTGCTTCCGCAGTCTGATAAGACTTCTCCCTAGACGGTGAGGACGCTTTCATAGGCTAAGAGGACGTCTCCCTAGGCTGAGAGGACGTGTCCTAGGCTGAGAGGACGTCTCGCTAGCCTGAGATCTCGCTGCCCTAGGCTGAGAGGACGTCTACCTAAGTTGACACGACGTTCTCCTAGTCTAAGAGGACGATTTCTAGACTGCTATGGCGCTTTCCTAGGCTGCTAGAGCGCCTTCCTAGGCTGCTAGAGCGTCTTCCTAGGCTGCTAGAGCGCCTTCCCAGGCTGTTAAGCGTCTTCTTAGACTGCTAGTGTGCTTTTCTAAACTGCTTGAGCGCCTTCCTAGACTGCTAGAGTGTCTTCCTAGGCTTCTAGAGCGACTTCCTAGATTGCACCGCGCTTTCCCAGGCTGCTAGAGCGGCTTCCTAGGCTGCTAACGTGCCTTCCTAGGCTGCTAGAGCGCCTTCCTAGACTGCTAGGGTGCTTTCCTAGACTGCTTGAGCGCCTTCCTAGGCTGCTAGAGTTTCTTCCTAGGCTGATAGAGCGTCTTCCTAGACTGATAAGGTTTGCATTTTTTTAACCACATATGGGCATGGTTATGACGCCCTATCGAAAACGGTGATCATTTTCGGACTCGGCGTGGTCGAAAACCCCCCAGGGCGAAAAATCTAGGCCCAACTCCTTATTTGCATTTTTGACCATATATGGGCATGGTTATGACGCCCTATCGAAAAACGGTTATCATTTTCGGATTCAGCGTGGTCGAAAACCCCCGAGGGCGAAAAATCGCGGCCCAGATCCTGCTGGGAAGCCGAAACCTGAAAAGCGTGACAGACAGAGCCAGCCACGGCTCCCGATTAGTATATTGGATGAGATCTCATTTCAGCATTGCACGCGCTAGATCTATTCACCATCTGTGCGGAGTAGCAACGACGGATCGCTTCGCTATGCGGTCCACGTTCAGCCGTCTCCTCATTGCCTTGGCGCTGGTTATCCTCGTTTTCTCGTCGTGTACACTGACCAGGCCGGTCGAGCTCCTCGACCTTCCCACGGACATGGATGCCGCTATCGGAGGAGCCGCTCTTGGGCTAAGAATACCGAGATTAACCGCGTAAAATCTGAATGCTTTCTGTGTAATGTTTCGATGTTTAATACGGGTGTCTCGTTTTGATTTAGTAAACAGAATTGCAGATTTTCTCTTGATCGACTTCCGTGAAAAATGTGACAAACAGGCCAGTAATAATAAGCAGATGAAAACATTATAGTGAGAAGATCATGAGTACTTAGATAAATATTTTTGCTTTCAGTGCAAAATGTTTGCCAGGTCAAGGAATTCGGACCGGCTTGCCTTGCATTGCATCGTCGTGCCCCCCTTTCGGGGGCCATTCTCTTCGAAGCGCGCATCGCTCATATACCGGACCGCGAACCCGCACAGGCGACCAGCGTGGGGTCCGTGCGGCCAGCAGACGCACAGATATCGCGTGCTCTCTCACGCCGACTTTGAGCTGCGCGTCTCTTCTCTGTCCATGAAGGAAGAGCGCGGTTGGCGATCGGTTCTTTCATTCGTTTAGCGGTGCATTTTTTCCAAGGCATGTGAAAGCGCTGTTTCTCGCAGAGTACCGCGAGTAAGCCCAAGGAAAGGCGTAAAGAAGCAAAGATCTCCAGAACATCCAGCAATGCGTGCTTAAAGGAAGACTCCTTCCGATGGAAACTTCAAGTAGACCCCCTAAGCTTTACCTCTAATAACATGTTCCTGAGCTTACTTGCCGAGGCTCGCGCACTGATTTTAAGCGTCAGGAAACTGAGTTATTCGGTCTATGGCGATCCATATGCAAACTAGACCGTACAAGCACGTACTCGCGGTACTAGTTCCAGAGCGCCAGGCCTTGATTCGCGGGTTTTTGTTCGATGGAGTAAGGAGCGTCCGGAGCAGGTTCAGGGACCGAGAATTCTTCATGTTTCCGGTAGTGTTTCCGCGATATCATTTCAATCCAGAGAAGGGATTAGTGACGATCACGGCCCACTAGCTCCGAGCAAATTTCCCATATTTCTCTAACAGCTTATAACTCCCTCTTTTGCCTCAGGGACTTTTAATTGTATCTTGCTGACCGCGTAAGTTCCGCTGGTAGTGTTTTTCCCCACTGATGGCCTTTGATGCTTCTGCTCTAAATCGATTATTTACGGTTTTTACCGGTGTATCGAACAAGAATATCATCTGATTCACTTTGTTATTTTATGTAAGGAAAACACCCGTATGAAAATGGCTACAAACCGTAAGTACAAACACATAATAAGTTATGCTAGTGCGGCAATTAGTTCCGGAGGATTCGCAGACCCAGCGCGGATCCTCCCAATGCGGCGTCCATGTCCGTAGGGAGGTCGACGGGCTCGACTGGTTTGGACATTACGGATGAAGCGACGACGAGGATAAGGACTGCAAGCGCGAACAAGAGCTGGCTGAGTGCGGTCTGCATGCTTTGCCTGGCTTTCGAAGTGTAACAATCGCGAAACCAATACGGAATTTGGAGTTCCACCAGGCGGCTGAAATGTCGATTTCAATGATGGTCAAAATCAAGCGTACACGACTCGATAAGACACAAAACAGACACATGCGAATAGGAATAAAACGCACTTCGCTTCGATCCGAGCCGCCCAGCGGCTGATTGCCCCTCAGATATCGACCGATGGTATACCCCATTTTCGGCGCTTGCGCTATTTTAGACCCCAGTGATGGCGCATGAACTTTTACGTGGCTTAACCCAAGTAAAGGGACAGACACAGAAAAATTTGCATGATCCGTCGGCTGAGCGTCAACAGATGACCCATCGCCCACGACAACAATGTTCCGCCGACAGGCATTCCCAGTCTGGAATAAGGGAATTTTTCACTTGCACTCTAAAAGTTCGTCGACGGCAAATAAACATTTAATCGCTAGAAAATACGCTGCATTAATCTGGGCGGCCGAAGGCTTGTAAACAGCGTTCCGTGAACCCACTAGTAGGCAGACGGATTCTTACGCATTTGGCCACAGGGCTTTGGAAGAACTTCCAAATCTAGAAGCGATAAAGAGGCCGTTAATGACTACTCCCAGAACGTGGCGCGACGTAATCTTGTGCTTCGCTCAGTTTTCACAATGACTATGTACACACTAACTTGAACAAGGGAAAAGACGTTGCTTTAACGCAAAACTTTTACACAAATAGAGGAAATTTGGTTGTCGATACCAGCGGTCGGCGTTCGATTCTACGATTTTGTGCGGACTAGGAACTGCTGTTGAGTCATGAAATTAGAGATATCCATACTTTACCAGAGAAGAACATTGGTTTCGTCTTTCTAACATAAATTCGAACGGAAAATGCCGTATTTCGCCCGCAAGCATTCCAAATGGTTTTTTTACAGTTTTCTCCAACAGTTTGAACTTATTACGGATGTTCGTTGATCATCTTCGAGCTCTGGCGGAGGTTAACGCCATGTTGCGCGTGACCAAGGCGAAGGCATTCAGCAATGCTGAGTGGCCAAGCAACCGCTCGTTCTGTGACCGTATTGATTGTGCCGAATTAACAATTTCGTAGACTATGCTATCGACAACGTTGAGATGTTTGTCCTAGTTGTGTGTATTTAGAAAGGCCTTCAGAGAACTCTTGCATGCCGAACTTACAGTTTTCTGGACAGGTAACTTTCTTCTTGTGAGAAGTAAGATGAGCAGGTATTTAAAAATGCTTGAGAATAAGCAGCAAAGAAAAGCCAACGAAGAATGACAAAAAGTTATGTCGATCAACAATTAACAAGCGGGTGCAAAACGTTTTGCCGGTCAAGGAATTCGGACCGGCAATCGTCTGCATCAGCGCTGGCATTGCCAGCATGGCCCCCTTTGGGGGGCCAACTACTTCAAAGCGCGCGTCGCTTATATACCGGGCCGCGAACCCGCACAGGCGACCAGGGTGAGGTCCCACGAAGAGGTAGAGACGCGGAAAACGCGTGCTCTCTCGCGTTGAGCTGGGGCCTCGCATCTCTTCTCTGTGCAAGACCGAAGAGTGCGGGTGGCGATCGGTTCTTTCATCCTTTTAGCGACGTCTCTTTCCCAAGGCACGTGAGCGAGCAGAACGCTTACGAGAAATTCTCTGCCGCACAAGAAACACAGTGAGCTCGACCTTAGCGTATTTAACGTTTAACGTATGGCTAATAAAAGCACAATGCTTCTGATTGCGACCCAGTGATTACGGCGTAAACCGATTCGGCTGACCCTCGAGAAGTATATTGCGAGCTGCTTACTAAAACTTTTGCTGTGGAGACGCATTCCGAAAACCGAAAGCGCTTTCGATACCGAAACTGGCCACCGACCGTCACATTCATAATCATCTTTTTTTGTTTCGCTTTAATCTGCAAACATACCCGTAATATAATGGATACAAATGTGATAAGACAAACACACGAAAAGTTATGCACGAGGAGCAATTAGTTGCGGACGATTCGTAGGCCTAGCACGGCTGCTCCCAGCGCGGCGTCCATGTCCGTGGGCAGGTCGACGGGCTCGACTGGCTTGAACATTACGGCCGAAGCAACGACGAGGATGAGTAGTGCAAGTGCGACGAAGAGCTGGCTGAATGTGGTCTGCATTGTTGCCGCGATGTCGAAGGGTGGAGCCGGGAAAATGTATGAAGTGTGGAGCTTCACAGACGGCTAAAATGTCGACCTCGTTGATAGTAAAAAAAACAAATTGTAAAAAAAACAAAAACAAATTGGATACGGTAGCAAATAACACCACGCTAAAGTGCACAGCTTGTCGTTCGAGACCACCAACGGATCGTTCTTCAGACAAGGACAGTTGTGATGCCTCATTCCTACTCTTTTACCTATTTTATACGTCCGTGATGTCGCATGCACTCTTGCGCGACCCACCAAAACAGGTCGGCGGTGGACACTGGGAAATTTGCATAACCCGCCGGTAGAGCGATAATGAGCGACCCGGTAACCCATGACAACGATGTTGCGCCGACGATTCATTACCAGAACGTACTCGCGCTACTACTTCCAAAGCGCAGGGCAGGGCTGCGGACTTAAACTCTGAACATCGAGACCGAGACCTGACCCCCCCCCCCCCGAGAGTCTCGGTCTCGGTCGAGACCGAGACCGAGATGAAGCTCCGAAAATCCAACATTAAGCGCGAAAAAATTCCAAAAATTTCGAGGTGAAGTTGCACCAAAGCAACTTGAGCAGCTAAAATGAGCAAGTTTTAGCTGGTTTGAGTGCGAATTGTGAAGGTTTGCACCAAGATTTGAGAAATTTTTGGAGAAAATAATGAAAAACTATAACCTGGAAAAATCGCTATGCGGGACGATTTTCTCTTGACCGAGACCGAGACCAGACCCCCCGAGAGTCTCGGTTTTCGAGACCGAGGCCGAGACCGAGACCCGCGGCCCTGGCGCAAGGCCAAAAAATTAGGGTTTTGTTCGACAGAAAGCAGCTTTCAGAGTTCCGGCATTGTTCGGTACTGTTTTCATGATCATTTGATTCCAGAATCGTGTTTTACTAGCATCGACTTTTTAACACGCTTTATTTGACATCTTTCCACTCTCTCCTTCGTTTCAGCGACGCTTACTTCTTTAACTGACTGTTCTGTTTTAGTGGGTTTCTCCACTGCAGCTCTCTGCCTCTTTTTTAAACCGAACGTTTAACCGACTGTCCGAGAATAAGTCTAGTGTCCGATTCATTCCTTATTATAATATTGGAAAAATACCCGTATGAAAATGGCCACAACAAGTGAGTATAAACACGTGAAAATAGATGAGCGTAGAGCAGTCAGTTCCGGTTGATTCGCAGGCGCAGCGCGGCTCCTCCCAGTGCGGCGTCCATGTCCGTGGGCAGGTCGACGGGTTCCGCTGGCTTGGACCTTGCAAGTGACGCGACGATGAGGATGATCAGTGCCAGTGCAAAGAAGAGCTGGCTGAACGTGGTCTGCATGCTTGCCCCCTGTCAAAGAGTAACACTCGTGGAAAAAGTAAGGGACTGGAGCTTCACAAATGGCTAAATGTCGATGCTTGTCATCGTAAAATGTAAAAGTAACACGGCTAGATAAGATAGAAAGATCGTGAGCAGGGCTAAAATTCACCGCATTTCATTCCGAGCCATCCACCGTCGGATTTTCCCTCACACATCGGACGCTGCTGTACGCACTTTTGGCGCTTCCGCCTGTTTTATACTCCAATGGCGACGCATGCATGCACTATTAGCGGCCATCCAGAAAATATGTAATCATTACATCGCCCTTTTTTTACCCCCCCCCCTCCCCCCTGTAATCGAAATTTAATCAGGGGCCTGACCCCCCCCCCCTCCCCTGTAATATTACACCTGTAAAATCGGGTTTTAAGCAGTCTCATGCTAGGGATCTCATACGTATGGGTTTGGGGACTGTTTTATAGGCCTAAAAGGGATGTTATTAACCTTATTTAGTCATAAATTGCACAATAAAGTTTTGGATAAAATTCTCGGCCTAAAATATGAAAAATTTTGTCAGAAAGATGGAAAATTTGCCGAAAAGATACGAAAAAATTGGCCCACCGCTAGGCGTAGACCGACAAAAGTTATTCGAGTTGAGCCGATGCAGGCGACACCAACGGTTTTTTGGCCGTTTAGTGAAACTTTCGAATGAAAAATATTGACTTGAAACCGCCCAAAACCGCGCACAAATTCGGCGAATTCTGCAAAAATTCGGCAATTCGGCAAAATTTTAGGCGAAAAATG
>JNEY01000557.1:27951-43143 GCA_020875895.1 Aphelenchus avenae | reverse complement strand
GGGCCGGGCCTCGATTTCGGCAGAACAAGCCGGACCCCGGGCCGGGCCCAGTATTTTTCTCGAAAATAGGCAGATTTCGTCAATATTTTCACCGATTTTTGCCAAATAATCCTGAAAGTCCCAATGGCGACGCCTGCGGCAGACCACTTTATGTAAAGAGTATCCAAAATAGTGCATTAAATTTGCTGCAAAAGATCAGTTTTTTACCTCTGGAAAAATACCAAGGGGGGACCAAGGGAAATTTTCGGCCAGGACAAAAATCTTAATGCCCGCCGGACCCGGCCCGGGCCCGCCTCCGGGCCCGGGCCTCGAAGTCAGGCCCGCGGGCCGGGCCGGGCCTCGACTTGAAGGACCGTTGCCCAGGGTTGCTAAGCCTAAACCTAAGCAAAAAATCAACAGCCTAAACCTAAGCTTGGATGCAGGCGGGATGACACTACTAAGCTGTGTAGGTATGCACGTGACCGAGAAAACAGCCTTTGATTGGTGTACATCTAGCGGGCTCGCAGTGCCAAAACACATACCGTTATTTTCGTGTCTTCCGTAGCACCGGTCAGTGCAAACTCCGCGGGCGCGTCCACGACGTTGCATATAGCAAGCCGCGAGTTCCATCTGCAAGCTTCTTTTTTGCCTGGTGCTGTTAGCGGCCAATTAACGAGCTGAGTTTTACTCGTCGACGAGCCGTTGCCTGACCAGCACCAAATGTCGTAGTGCATAAGTTTTTCCGCCGCCAGCAAGATCACCATCGTTCCGTTCCCATAGCTAAACGGAATCTAACCACCTGCAAACCATGGCCGTGCCCAGTGGCGTACTGAGAACACAGATTTAAGGGGGGCTAGCCAAATTTTAGTGTGGTCCAAGAAACTGAGCACCAAAACTGTGGCCCCTCTGCCCCAAGGGTCGGTAGGCCACTGGCCGTGCCGTTCTGGCACCACCCTTACCGTACTGACCCTAGCAGTGCCGTGCTCCATACCGTACTGATCCTACGCGTACCGAACTACGCACCGTACTGCCTACCGTACCAGTACGGTAGACCACTGAACTCGCAGCAGGAGGAATATTCACCTGGGTTCAGCAGCAAAGTATGTAGCTGATATAACCGCAAGATGCTTTTGTGGAGATTCGTGTTTTACATAAGGCGGTGGCTCGTCGAATGGCAATGCAAAACTGTTGTAAACGTTGGCAAGTTTGTCAAAATCAATATACACGACCAAGGATATCAGTGCCAGACAAGGAAACACGACTTTGTTCATTCTGTGCGGTGCCTAAAAGTTGTTTTCACACGAGCCCGCTTGGGGTATGCAAACGTTTTGCGACAAACGAACCGCCTAGATCGAATACATTCACGTTCACGTTTAATACGCCCCCGAATGAACCGTTCAATCGGAGTACCTAACGTGATCGATGCAAATAAAGCCTCCGCCAGCATGCTTTTTTTGACAACGCAATTATCGACGCTTGGGTTTGACCAAAACATGGATCAGAGCATGTAGTGAGCACGTAACGTGACACACGTCGTATTTGCATTGAGCGCATTCATGATGCGAACGAGCTAGAGATGGGCCAGAACGGAACGGATTTGAAAGGAACAAGGAAGATGGTATTTAGGGACGGAAAAATTTCTGCAGAACAACAGAACAGGAACGGCAAATTTTAGCGGAACGTCCCGTGCGTAGAACCAGCTAAGTAAGTAAAACCAGTTATTTAATGCGATAAACCCTAATGACGACGCTTTACATTGTTGTGTGGCCGGTTAGTTTTCTTGAACAATAGTAATTCTTAATAGTCTCCGTCTGAACTTGTAATGTTGGCGAACAACGATTGGGATGGTATCCCCTTATGGGGTGGGGGTCGCGTCCGGGAATAAACACACAGATGACTGTGATGCCAGTCATCTCGTGAGCTTCGATTTTTTATTGACTAACATACGTGAAGGAAGCGAAACAGTTATGGAAACAACAGCGAAACAGTGTGCTGGTCAAGAGCGCAACGTCGTCATCTGCGACGTTTTACGGCGTCATGAGTTCACTTCACTGTCTTCTTTGCGTACTGAAACAGAAAGGAAACGTCTGGCTGCAGGGGAAACGTCTGGGTTATTTAGACTCAAATATTTTTAGATGCTCATGGTAAAAAAACGGGTAGAAATTCCAGTCTCTGGCGAGCTGAAGACGCTGTTTTATCCAGGAGAATGCTCCGGTAAATAGGGGAAAAATTCGAATCACACATGACCACTTTTCCTCGGTAGCACCTATTTTATAAGTCCAGTAAAATGTCATGAAACGGCCGGCTAAACATATGTTACGTCTCCGATTTGCTGATAGTCATCATACCAACAACGAATCAACTTGCCTTTGCCGAGATCCTTCGCACGTCCTCATTGCTCAAAAATGAACGTGTCCGTACGTAGTCGTAGCATGCTAGCGCCAGCGCTGAGTGGATCGCACACGGTGCGTACTTGAATGCCCTTGCTACTGCCCGTCGCTTGGGATGGACGAGAAGGGCTACGGATGCGTAGAGAACCCCAGCCATCAGACCTTGCTTTGATGCTCTAAATATGAACGCGTAACGCGAAGCAAATCATCTTTCTTAAACATGTACTGACGATCACACACTCGAGACGAAAAAACGAGCTGATTAAATCTCTTACGGATAGCTGTCCTCCATAAAGAGGTGCCAAACGCCCTATAAAATCAGGGGGTACCCCTTGAACCCCTGGCCTCGGTTAATTTCGTAGGGAAGTTTAGGGGTAAAAAGGCACCACTTCAGCATTTTTAATGAAAAACCGATCTGGCGGCATATTTTAAATCACTCAATATTCATGATGATTTTGTCGGATAAGTCCCAAGCTCTTTTAGGCTAGATAGGTATGTACAGTGGTCTAAGCCCTTGGAAGGCCATAAATTCGCCGCGGCCTACCCCTATGTTTTGACGTGACGGGTTCTGAATTCCGCTTTTGGAGTTGGCAGACCTGCCGCCATTGGAAATTTTAAAGACCGACCGTCCGCATGCAGGCAGAAGGATTATCCACAAATTTGGCAGGCCATGGATATACTAAATGACGAGAGCAAAAGAGGAAAGGCAATTTTCCTTGGTGACATGCCGTTCCGAAAGGGTAGGCGGAAACAGCATGAAACTGATACTTAC
This sequence comes from Aphelenchus avenae, assembly GCA_020875895.1. Lineage (NCBI taxonomy): Eukaryota > Metazoa > Nematoda > Chromadorea > Rhabditida > Aphelenchidae > Aphelenchus > Aphelenchus avenae. The sequence goes on along the minus strand of JNEY01000557.1, from coordinate 40,002 downwards.
TCTCTCAGAGCAGCGCCGATCCTGCGCCGCTCACGCTCGGATAATGGTTGATGCGACAAGAATCGACATCTCTCTGTGAGTCCTTTGAAGAGAAGTGAACGGTCGTCCGCTTCCAGCACGGTGGACCGCAGCCTCTCGGCAAGGAGATTCATTGGTCCATTCCTCCTAAATATCTAATATCTTTGGCTTTGTTAGCCAGTAAATTTTTTAAAGGTAAATCCAGACATAAAAAACGCAACGATGACTTTGGTCTTTCGCTACGTCTAAGGGAATTGGTGAACTTAAATTATTTATTCAATCTACCAGAGGGTCATTTCTCTCGCCAGAGACGAGCCGCTGGCGTCGGAAAGGGCGCAGTGGATGGAAATTTGCGGATATGCACGTTCACTAGCGACCCGCACGCTTTTTGGCAGAGGTCCACCTGGCGCGGCAGCGAATGCACGGCGACCGCCAAAAAGCCATGGCTGTTGAAATTCTCTAAGTCTGAATTCGAGCACAAGTTGTTATGTGAAGGAATTTTTTGAAATTAAATTACTTCTTTATACCAGAACCTATGAGAATTAGTCGGCTTGTGATTGAAACTACCTGAAAACGGATGGCGACGAACGCGACCCGTAGTGAGCTTTGGACTGAAAATAGGGTCAAAGTGTTTCGCTGATACGTTTTTGATTGATAGTACCGAAACTTTCGGCTCGGATCGCCAAACAAACCTTAATCAGTTGGACAAGGAGCGTAGAATAAACAAGAGTTTCCACAAGATTGTACTCAAGACACAGTCCCCACCATCGACATTATCTTAGCAAGGAACTCCTGCTTTTTGGAATCTACACTATGGACAAGCATGGCCTAGGCCCTCATGCGCCGCTGGACGATACCCCCAAATACCTACGCGTCCATGTTTCTAACCCTCCTTTCCACTAAGTGTAGGCAAAGAGGGTCCGTTACGTTAGGGGTTACGTCAGGCACGGCTCACGCTCTTCTTGAATTCCTGCGCCGTCATGAGCTTCTTAAAGTACCCCTACCAATGACAAGCACGAAACGGTTGCTTCCTTCTAATTAGCTGAAAAAGTGCTTGTCTTTTCCATGTTTTTTTGTGTTTTTTTTTAGGTTCAGTCGTCTGCCAACGGAGTCTTCGTCTGATCTCCCAATACAATCGTCTGATAGCATCGTAAGTCGTAATCGAAGCGCGTTAACCGGAGAGAACATCACATTATTTGCGCAACTTTTCGCACTGGCGGCTTTTGACACTCGCGGCCGCATTCCCCAGCCTCGTAGCGCCACGAGGGCTCTCTGCCCGCGGGCCGCTCTCGCTGTGGTCACTCGTGGTGGTCATCTGCGAGAGTGGACAACGGGCGAAGAGAGTGTCGCGCGGCGGCTTCAATCGATGTGTTTTTAGCCAATATTTGGCGCATAGCATGCCTTCTCGCTTCACTCCGCATTCTTCACAAACAGCGTATGAGGACAAGCGGCCTACGAGAGGTTCGCGTTATCTGATTTTCTTGTCAACTTATACGTTAAGCCCGTTTTCGGTGTAGGATTCGGCAACACTTCCCTTGTAAAATTCTTGAAGGGACGTGCTGCCACCTTAAGAAGAAGAATACATTTCGTCTCCTCAGAAATGCTGCTTACAAGCGGTGTTTTCTATGACGCCTGTTCCGATAGTTTTGGTAAACTGCTATCACGTTAGCAATCATGCATAGCCAGCGGTCACTACCTCAGCGTTTCGGAGTGCTTGAATCCGTAGTGCAGACCGGTGCACGTTTAGTTCGGCCCTATGTCGCATGGAAGGTAGGCCCCACCTTGCTTAGAGTACGATGTGAGCTAATGAAAAGTGTTGTGAACGAATTTGAAGAAAAAATGTAAACTTGCTATTGATTGATAGTTATGCGTAGTCTCGTGTACGAAATTTGCCTATTTCGACGGAACTACAGGGAACCTTTGTCGATTTAGCAATGGTATCGAAGAACGGCAGCGCCAACGTCTCTCCGTCGGGCGGAACAGTCCTCTGCGACGGCTACCCAATGGCGCGATTCGTCGGCCAAAGATCCGGAATTCACCAGTGGTGGAAGTGCGTCTACGCGTCAGACGGATGCGGCGGCAAAGCAAAGTCGGATTTCGGATCCATTGAGCTCGAGGAGACCGTGCCGCATAACCATCGTCCCGGAGCACCTCCGAGGCAGAAGCCGTCGACTTCAGCCGAGGCGATGGTGGCACGCAAGTTGCGACGGCGTGCGCAGTCAATAGCGATTAGTCGTCGTCTAAGAGGTGAGCATTCTTCGAGTGCACAATGTCATGGCGTGCAAGGGCCCATGAAAAATCGGGTCCGAGTCGGGGCGGGCCGGGCCCACCAAAGCTGGGCCCATTCCGAACTATGGGCTAGCATGCATCCGATGGCTCTATGCTGCATGCGGCAGCTGATGCATGCAAGAACGATACGATGCATGTGATAGCGGTATGATGCACGCATCAATGCTATGGTGCATACTGCAGCACTAAGATACACTGGGTACTTTATCCTCTTAGACAAATCGGACACCACTTCGAAGCTGAAGACTGTCCACACACATACGATCAAGAAAAGAACCGTCAAGAAGGTGAAGTCAACGAACGTCGGTCCTAAGCGGGAGCCACCGAAAGTGGTGCCAACATGTCGCAGGAGTGGCACTGTGAACAAAAGCCTGAATAATATCGCGTCCACAAGCCGCACGCCGTCGAATACTGCAGTGAAGTCGTCTTGCGCCAAGATGCGCAAGGGACCGAGGACGACAAGTGGTAAGCACACCGTCGCACTTTGACTGCATTGTTTACAAACGGCTGCTGCTTTTACCAAAGCACTAAGGGAATTTCCCGTACTGGATGAAACGGCGTATAAAAGCGAAGTTTGGGTGGACACATTTCTCCCAGATTCTTCACCGCGTATATCCCCTGACTTACCCTCCTACCTTACCGTCGGCTTTCTGGTTTTTGCAACATTGAACTGCTAAAGTCAGTGACTTTTAGTGAACTAAACTGAACTCAACTTTCAGTTAAGTTCATCGCAAAAATTCCGATTCAATGTAAACAGTGACCCTGGAACGTAAGGGGGATTACTTCGCAGCATTGCTATGTGAGCTGCTTCGAGCAATCTTACCATATCGTCTAGCGCTGGGCGAGAATCGGCATCGCATATCGGTCATGTTTTTGGAATTGGATCGGGATGTTTTAGGCGCTGTCCCGGATTCGTCCGGAAACGTCGTTCACCGTGGGCACGAAATGGAGAGGACGCGGTTCTTCTTCGACAACGGATCCTGGCAGATCTCATGGCGATGCGTCTTCTGGAGGGATGGCTGCTTCGGACTGGCGGCATCGGACCTCAAAGCCAAGGGCTTTTATGAATGGCATGCGCATAACCACCGTCCGGGAGAGGCGCCGAAGAACTTGGAATCAACGAACAAACTGCCGAAGGACGCGTCTCGGATTCACTGATAGTTTCCTCTCGCGTTTAAACAATACGAATGTGTTAAAACTAAAGCAAGATGATTAATAAAACGACGTCAGGGATGGCGGATTCTAAAAACCGAATCGAGACCGAGACCACCAAAGTGCACCAGTCTCGGAAACTGTGCCCGAGACTTCAACGACTATTTTGGTACGTACTAGGCCGCTGTACGGTAGTAGCGGTAGAAAATCCTTGCTTGACCTCTACTGGTATAAGGTATCCGTAAAAATAAGGCTCGCAGCAGGCGACGACAGCAAAATTTGGATAAAAAAATGCCATACATTGGAAGATTTCGCTGGGCAGCGCCTAGCGGCGTCATCTTTAAGTCTCAGTTTTTCGACCGAGACTACCAAAATGCACCAAGACTCTCGGGTTTACAAGACCTAGACCGAGGCTCGGTCCCATCATTCAACTACATAATAGAAAATTTTGCACCACAAAGGCTCTAGTCGGGTCGTGAACGATTCAGAAACGACGGCATGACTGAATGAGCATGACTGAACACCGCTATTGACGAGAGTCGTTTACGATCCACAACAAGGGTCGAGTCTTAAGAACGATCAGCCTGCGCTCAAAGTCACGTCTCACTGTCCGTTCTCAAGTGACCCAGTTGGCATATTCACATTCCGTTCCCTTCTTCGATGCATTCGCCGTCTTGTTTTGGCATTCGTCGCCTTCCGTGTGGACTGACGATTTAAAAGTGCACAGACCTGTTTGGTCTTCGTCACGCAATCTAAATTAGACCGTTAAGTGAGCCATGGTTTTGGTTGTTTTTTTCCACATGAGCGTAATTAACACGCTTCGTCCGGAAGCCCACTTCTCGAGGTACCATCCATTTCTGCACGAAGCGTCCCAGGTTTTGGCTAGAGTTCGACGAGATTATAAGCGGTAGAGGCCATGGATCATCCATAACTCAGTCAAAGAGGCTATGCATTTCAAGAAGGGTGGCCTTACAAAATTTTCGGGCAGGACTTTGCCGGGACTCGAAGTTTTGCTTTTGGCGTCCCTTTGATACTGTGTCGTCTTGGTCCGCTTGGGTACCATATAGTCTGGTCGGCCTTTGTGATCGGAACTATCACTTAGAGAAGAGTTGCTGCAAGGCCCCCGCCGCCTTCCGCCTGCCACCTTCCGCTTTAATAGCCTGTCATTACATCCGTGTGTCTGGTTCGTTAAAGTGCACCGAGGGTGATGACAATGGAAATGCTATGCCCGGTACTCTGGACCGATGGCTTTAACATACGGCTAAGAAGGTGCTCATTAGGATTCCACTATCGCCAAGACTGTCGAATGCGGGCACGTGACCCGGCTGACTAACGGGGCCGGCCGGAACTGACGTGATCTTCCGATCGCCGCCGTTTCAGATGGACCGGTTTGCCTGCAAAATCAGCCAGCGATAAGGTCTGCTGCGATGCTTGTTCCGCATTAATGCACTACCTTTGTTGGCTCTATTCTGGGACTAACGTGTTCCGTCCCCGAACGTCGGTCCTGCTTTTTTGCTTCCTTCCTCTTAAACGTTTGCCTACCAAAAAGGCTTTTATTTGCCAGCAAAGGGCTCCTTATGACGCATGTCTCAAAGCGCTGTTCGTTTGGTCACAATCCCTTTCTAAGACATTTACCGGACGGGCTATGCCAAAGCATCTTCTGGCCTTCACCTGTTCCGAGTACACTGTTGGTCCACTGCCCAGAACCCTTTCGCTTTATTTCGTGCGTGCACTAGTCAGTTTATGTGGCCGATGCTGTGTGGACGCAAGACTATTGGTGGTTGCTACTAATGTAAAATCTTAGGTTTGCATGGACCCTTGGACGACCTCAATGTTTCTGGCGTGCATGCTGCCATGCGTTGCCGACGCCGCTGCGTACTTTTACGGAGGTAAGTATCAGTCCCACAAGACTAAAGTGCTCACAACGTACACTTCAGCGACCGTCGTTGCCGAAGAACGAGCGAAATCCGTCATCGACGTGCCCCTCAAACTCGAATCGCGAGAACTGCGAACGGTCTACAACTACTGCCGACTGATAAACTCCTTGAGAGTGCATCGAAGCACCGAAGAGAACGAGAAGACGAAAGAAATCTGCAGAAATATCGTCTCATTGTTGCAGCCAATGTTCGGCAACATGCACAAGTTAAGAGGGCATAGGTCTACGCTTAACCGCTTGCTCCATCAATAAAGCGGTTCCTCAGTACATGGTGTACGGTTATGATGGTAACCGGAAAGTATTTTATAGCACAACGTATTTTGATTACAATGTGCGTAATCAAAGTACTCCAAGTGGAAGCACGATGTGTCGGCATGATCTTGTAAAAGGCATGCTTCACTTGCATCCGTATTCGGCTTTCCAATCAAAGCGCGCATCTAAAACTTTGTCGCTTTGCTAGTGTTCGCTTTCACTCCAACAGCCTGGATCTTTTGCAAAATATACGGGGCAGGGATGGACAGGTACTGGTCAAGTGATTCTGGAGGTATCCTGGTGAAAAGTGCCCATCCCTGATACGGGGTACTCTTTCGGGTATCTCATGCGGAAAGGGTTCTAAGGACATGTGCTTCTTAGTTTTGTACATTTTTTCGTCCGTAAAATGGGCGCCATTTTTCGGACGACCGGTATGGCGGGCGAGGGAGGGGGAGGGGGGGGGGGGCAAAACCGGGTGTTGCATCCGCTTCAAAACGGTACGAGGCCGTGTAGTCAGCCCCTAAATTAGTAGGCCAGGCCACACGAACAGTTACGCACTGCATATGAACCCTAAATTTCGGCAGTGTTAGTCTAGGAAAATGCCAAGGGTGTGTAAATGGCCAGTGAATCGACGAAAATCGGAATGATGAGTGGACCCTCGGGAATTCGGGACCATGGCCGTGGAGCGACCAGCCTTCCTACGTACTGGTTCTACATGCGGCAAGCCGTCGGATTCTGGACAGAGTGCGATAATGTTCATCGGGTAAGGGCTTCGAAAATAGTTTCACTGAATCGTTTTTTTTGCTTATGATCGTCTTAGTGGCTTTGGACCCAGCTTGCGAACCTTGAACAAGCGTAGCGCACGCCCGGGCGAAATCGTCTATCGCCTGACATCGAAGCGTGACAAAGTCCACGACCGCAAGCGTGGAGGCGTCGTTGGACGGTTTGCACAGCTTTTCCAGGCACGCGTCGTGCTGCTTCTGGATCTTCTCCTTGCCGATCATCTTGCATTTCGCGAATGGTCCCTTTCCGTCGATGACGTCAAGGAGCTTCGCGCAAGTGTCCTTAGCTGAGGCGTCACCCTAAAGAAGGATCCAAGATCTGTACCGAATAAAAGCGCTGCTAGGCTCGAACTAAGCACGGGCAAGAAAGTTCTAGGTGGGCAAAAAAAGAAAAAGGTATCTAAATTGGACTTGTTGAGGACTGAAATAGGGAAAGGCGTGGTGTAAAATTTAGACTGTTAACTGTGCATGTTCTACATGGTTTACATGATTTTTGTCTCCGGGCCTCGCATGAAGACTTGAAAAGATTGCCCTGATAGTTGGGACCGAGGTCTCTTCTTGGGCTCGCGTAGGGTAAACTATGTCCGTGATGTATAGGCAAAACAGAGCTACGAAGCGCATTGCACACACTGTTCGAAGATCTGCGACTACTTACGCAAGCGTTATGCCGGTTTTTCATGATCACAAGGACGATACCGAAGCATCCGACGAGTACAACTATAGCGACGATGGTGCACAGGACGACACAGCAACAACGCATAGCGAGTGGCTTTCACACCTCTAGTGGAGGAAGTAAGCGACGTTTTAGCTTCCGTAAGCATAATTGAGAGGCATGCCGGGCCTTTAATATTTGTTCAGCGGTTCAGATCGCGACCTTGCACGTCAAAACCAGATGTAAACGTCGCGCTCGTTTTCGGAATTTCGAGTTATTGCTTTGGGATTCCCATCGTATTGCCATCGACCCTCCTTTAAGGCGGGGTAAACACGATGTCCGGCCCTGAATCTAGCAGAAATCATGCTCCATATCGTCAGTCAACTGTACAAGAAAAGCGAAGAGCATGTCTTGAGGCTTTTTTTTAGGTTCTCGAAATCAATACGCCGAGCTTGATATTTCCCACAAGGTGCACCAGGAAGAGGATGCTTACGACGTAGCACCCTTGCGGTCGCAGATTCCATTAGCATGTGCCCGAGCTACTAGTAAAGTGAGTATCGCAAAATGAGTATCGGTAAATTGAGTATCCAGTTAAAATCGCTAAATTGACTATCCACCACTAGTAGAAACTGAGTGTCCACCACTAACAGGATGCTTTTATGCCTAAGCCTTGGCATAAGCCTAATCCACGCAGCCTAAGCTTGAGTTTAAGCCTAAGCGTGGACGGTGGTGGTATAATAGGAATCATAGTGGCTGAGCAATAAGGTTCTGAGCCGACACTCATTTACCAATACTCAATTATTCCTGATACTGACTTTGCTGATACTCAATTTACGGTACTGAATTTACGTGTTATCTATGCCCCTTGCAAGAAGCAACGACGAGCTGCCTAATAAATTTCACCTTAAATAGAAGTGAACGTACATTCGTCGAGCGGGCAAAAGCAGATTGTGCGTTAAGGGAATACCCTACCGATACAAGTCGAATTCCTGGAGAGCTACATCCACCGATCAATCGAGAGCAAAGTAGACGCACTCGATGTTGACACTCTACGAAATCTCACGTCACTTTGTGTACTACATGTCTGCAAGCCATGCGTTTTGTTTTTGGCCTAGTTTAAGCGAGACGGGCGACGATCGTTGAACTACTCTGTGCACAAACCCCACATGCGTTCTTCGAAAGGCATCGTCTTCTCGAGAGACGTGCTGTTTTCAACAAGGAACCGATCATTGCGGTTTAAACCGCGCGGCGCCGTCGCAGCGATTCAGACACCTTGAGCGATCACGCCCCGACGGACGCCCCCGATTGGAACACCTGTACACTTGTTTTGCAGAGATCGATGCAAGGAATGCGACCGTGTTTTCGCGAACAAACAAGAAGGGGCGTTGTAAACGGCGACAACGCATCGAACTAAACTGACAGAAAGTATAAACCATAATGACCAACTTAAGTCTTTATGGGCGCAGACGAATATATCCTCCGGCGATGGTATGTAAATAGTCGGAGACGCGTTTGTGTTCCCAACATGTTCCTTGATGCCTTCGCCCAGACGTCGCGCCTGGGAGTTTCTTCAACATGTGTGTATTTACCTGCGTTCACGCCAAGGTCGCACGTGCGCTTCCTTTTTAAAGTGTATAATTCGAGCCTGAAAGATCACTTGTTGGAGTTTCAAGCTGAGCCACCAAAAGCAAATGAAATCTGAAATGGCGGCTCGTCTAAAACTCTCTTTTGGCCCTTAATGGCCCTCTCTTTTGGCGAACAGGCCTTTTACCAGAGTACAGGCATTGGTAAAACGAGTTCCGTTCTTATTGTAAAGCATAGCCTATACACGGCCCGCTACAGACAAGCAAGAGCAAAGTTTGCGTGTAGTATTTGGAAAATCATGTAGGTAAAATTCTTCAGAGGGGACGACACTCCTCATCTCGTGCGTGGTTTACGCGACTTTGTTGTACGCCGTTTACACACAGTTGTTTGCTCAGACAAAAGCGTTTAGTGTCGTGCAATGAGGTCTACCTCGTTCACCATCTTCTTGCTCGCTACCTGCGCATTATGCGTTCGCGCATACGACGTCAACGTCGACAAATTACCGGAGGAGTTCGCAGGTACGAATCCTTTAGAAATAATTTTTGTGGTATTTTTGAAATACGCAGTTTAGACCTCGTGCCTGACATCGCATTACGCTTCTACGAGGAACTCAGCCAGAAGGACAAGCGGACGCTTCAGAAGATCCACGACGAATTCGACGAGGACCAGGAAGTGCTTCGGCAGGTGGAGAAGGCCGACAAGAAGCTGTACCTCAAAACGAAGAAGCTTTACGGCGACATCGAGAGGAAAATCCACAAAATGACACCGGGTGCACAGGAGTTCTCCGTCAGTGTAAGTGATCATGCTGTCATCTGGGGTCGGAATACCCTTTCTCAAGCTTTTTGCTCTCAAGTACGTTTTGTCGTGCTTTTCAGTTTTTTTGTAACATTCTTTGAAATTTTATGGGCGAATTTTTTTATTTTTTTAGATTTAATATGTTTGAGGTTTCTTTTAAAATTATTCCATTAAAAGTATTTTCTTTAGGTACAACCTTTTGCGTGCGGTACCAAAATGTAGCATATTTCATGCAGAACGCTTAGGCTGAGACTTTAATGAGACTGTTCTGTACCCTGAGAGCGCGACTAAGCTTTAAGAGTAACGGAGCAACTCACAACTCAAGAGGGCAGTCCATCACATGTTGCTACGTGGCTTTGTCCGGGTTTTAGGCAGTGGTTATCTTTGAGCTTCGGCAGTGGACCTCTGTTCTCCGTTCAAACTAGGACTTTAGCTGCACAAAACTCTGACAGCATTGCACGCGGGCGGGTCAAAACCGGACATCGACATGATGCGTGAAACCGCTGGCTTGCTACTTCTGTCCTACGCAGCGTTAGACGCAGCGGATCAGCGCAGTCTGCAACGCGAGTTCCCCGAATTCCGAAAGGCTGTGGAAGGTGAGTGTTTAGTGAGATCTTCCAAGAAAGCCTGGTATGCAGAAGCGTTCTTTGGGGAATGCTTTGCCCGTACACTTAGACTAGACCTAGGACCTGTGATACGGACCCGCAGAGTACGGACACGTTTTCACAAGAGCCGGTTGAAATACCTTAGTATTCTAGTTATCCAGGTACGAGACAGGCACCAACTCATCGGTGTTTAGACGGGAAACTGCAGCGACTAGCCGAGTCAGTGGCGGCGGCGAATACCACACGGGGTTCGAGCAGCGCCGCGGCGGAAACTACAACCGTTACGACGGTGATGAGCGATTCCTTTACGACGCAGCTGTTCGACGACGACGGCCACATGGTCGTGAACACGACGGACGGCGTCGAAGTGAAGCAGGACAAGGACGGAAGGGTCACCGTTGTGAACTCGTCCAGCGTTTATCGACTAGGTGCCTTTGGCGCTACAATGCTCGCGTTAACGATTCTTCTCGCATTTTTGTAATGTATTCCCTACCTCAGCCTAAATTTGACTATGCTTGTATTTGTACAGTTGCACACCTAAGTATTTTCTCACAAATAAAACAAGTTATATGACGTTATTTAGGTCCAGTTGGTGCCCATTTTAGTCTCGAAGGCCATCCCCGCCCCAACTCCCATCTACTCCCCCTTCTTGCCTAGCAGCTTGAAAATTTTGTCGGTTGGCACTTGCACCGTGTTGATTTTGGATAGGCTTCGGCATAACCCTTCCCGAACTGTACACCGTACCGTACTGTTCCACCGCACCGTACAAAAAGCCGTATGTACGGCTTTTAGGGACCGTAAAGGCAGTGTTACGGCTAGGAACCGTCACCCGTACCGCGAAGCCGTACTTGGTGACCCACCCGTTCCGTGCACCGTACCGTAAAATAAAGGCTTTACGGTACGGGAACGGCCCGTACGACGGTAAGGGTGCCGAAGTCTAGTTTTTGACAAGGAGTCAAAGTTTCACACCAAAATGACTCATGGCTGCAGACGGCCACGAAACAACCACCTCTGGGACTAGCAAAAGCTACCTACTAGAATCGCCGTTCCGTGTGTGGCACCCTTGCGGGTTGTCTAACCCGCTTAGTTGCCTAGACTTACGATGAGAGGACTCTAGCCTCTGATTCCGACGTATGCTTTCCGTAATCCGGGGTACTGTAGACTCTTAAACCGCTTACTGGGCCCACTTAAGCGATCTAAGGCCGAAAGCACTCCTTAGTGAGTCGTTGAGACCCGGGTATTGATTCAGTATCGATTCGGCCCTTTGCCGTGAAGTCGCACTTATGGGCTCCTAGAGCCTTCCTTTGCCTCTCTAGGGCTTAAGCGCTCAGTCCTGTGCTCTACTGTGTCCGTACCGTTTAACCAGATCCGCTTGGCTAACTCCTGCAGCCGCTTGGATCTCCCAGCTAAACTACTGAAGCCCTTGGGTTTCCTACTGCAAACCCTAAGTCCGGCAGCTGCACTTCCTGGCAATACTGCACACTTCTGCGGAATTTACAGCCCTTTGGCTTTTTAGTGGCTTTATGGCCTATAACTGCCGTTCAGGCACGATTGCAACCGACAAATAAAAGCGGACGAGACGACACAGGGACGAGAGACAGTTTGTTTGAACCGGTGGCTGTAGCCCTCACCGGTAGCCGGAAATGACCGAAGTCAAGCCGGCTTCGCGCCACGCACACTACAGTGGTTTTAAGAACAGAATAAGGAAAACGAGCCAAAGCTAGGCAAAACAAAGTTTATTGGTCTTCCAGCCCATATCCAACAAACTTGGGTTTTCCAACCGATCGGATGAGATGTCACTTCCTGGACGAGATCTCTCCGCCTCCGGTCTTCTGGTTTTGGTCGTCCGAATCGAGGGGTGTCGCTAGTTCGATTTGGCGCGCGCTGCGGGGTCCGTCGGCGACGAGACGGCGGGAGATCCGCGTGCACTCTCGCTTCCTGTCGCTTCTCTGCACTCTCCGCGAAGTTGGCGTTCTGTCACGGGCT
>JNEY01000557.1:0-14132 GCA_020875895.1 Aphelenchus avenae | reverse complement strand
GGGGGGGGGGGGTCTTCCGTTCCATTAAACGGCACAGAATCACACGGCACGGCAGTACTGGGCCAAACGCCGCTAAAATTTGCTATCAAGACCTTGCCGAGCCAAAGAAACTGAAACAAGCAACTTTGCCACAGCCAACACAGAACGGTGCGAAGCGCGAAAAGACGGAAAACACTAATTTTGCGTTAGCGAAGACTAAGCCTAAATGCCAGTGCCCTATTACCGGAAAGATAATTATTCCTTTGTATCGTGGGCAACGGAGCGGTAACAACATTCTACCGGAAATAGACGAAGATCACACGTGGGGTGGCAGAGAGAAGCTCCGGACTGAAAGCGTCAAGTTCAAAATGCATTGTGGTACGGCTTTGAGAGACTGTCCAAGAAATTCTCGAACCAAAAGACTGCATGAAAGGCTGTCCGTAACAGGGATGGGCGGAATTTTTTCGCCGACCGGGACCAAGACCAAGACCAAGACTAAAACCACCGGGACACCGGGACCAAGACCAAGACCAAGACCAAGACTTCACTGCATTCTGAGCTACGCCCCATGTAGTGGAGCGTCCAGAAATTGTGTTAGCATAACAGGAGGGAGGGGGGTCAGCCCTTTGATTACATTTGATTACAGGGGAAGGGGGCGGGGTCAAGGCCTTGATTACGGTATCAGCACTAGGTAAAATGGGCCGCCGCTAGGCGCCGCCCAGAGCAAATTTTAACTATATTTCTCAAATTTTCAATTAAAATTTTGCTGGTGTCGCCTGCGGCGGGCTATTTTTCATCAAATTTGTATGCGTTTTGGACTATTTTCGGAGGAGCTTTCCGAAGTAGCCTCCTTCTAGAAGCTACTATTACTCTCTCGAAACTTTGGCGCATACGGCTTCTGAGAAATTGTTGCATAAAATTTGTTGGATTATGACCGTTTTCTTTGATATTCTTACGAACAAAATGCGTTATGGGCGGAATTTTTTTGACGACCGGGACCAAGACTAGAACTACTGGGACACCGGGACCAAGGCCAAGACCAAGACCAAGACCCGCCCATCCCTGGTCCGTAAAAATACTCAATGTTTCCAATTTTTGAAACTTATGGGGAATGAAAGGTGAGACATCTTCCAGCCTTGTTCCCAATCAGGAGCGTTTTGTAAGAGGAATCACTACTACACATGTCACCCGAATGTGGTCGTAGTTCCTTAGGCAGGTGCGATCTCAACCTACTCGAGAACGGGCCTCCAGTGCGAGACCAGTCATGACCAGAAATGATTTGCGTAAAGGGTCTGGCCATTTGATTCGCGTTGGTCCCGTCGGTGCGCTTCGCGTGATCAGAGCGTGCTGAAAAGATAGTGCGGAGTTCGTTCGCACCAGAACCCACACTGCCCCTCTAGGTGCGAGTAGCAGTAGGACGGGCTCGAACACATTTCAAAACAGATCACATTGCACCAAAGATCTGACGGGAAGGTACAAGTCGGTACGACGCATAAGCGGAACGCGACACGCAAGCCCAAAATTAAGGCGTCGTCTTTAAGTGGTCATTAGGATGCGGAAATCGCCGAAGAAACAGGGATGATTACGGCTCTCCGGTAAGGAAAGCAGCGTAGATCTTGCGGTCACAGTCAAAACAGGACGGTGCCTACGACCGCTGATGACGACGAGATCAAGGTTGAGGCTGTCCAGGGCCAAAGGCTTAGAGTTCAAATTCCCAACTCAGGCAAACTCTTAGAGGACAGGACGGGGGGGGGGGGGGAGCTGCTAGACCAGCCGAGGCGTAGTAAGCCTCGCAAGCATGCGGGCAAGCTTATACGGACCTCCCACAAACCGAGCAATGATGCGCAGTTCCATGCTCATAAACTAGGCTTATTTGGCAATTTGGTGAGGATTCCCATCGGTGTTTTTTGCGACTTCAAGCACAGCGCGAAATTTGGAATCGCCCATGCCTGCTCGGCGGACACCAAAAAAACTTGAGCATGACACTACCCAGACGTAGCGACCGACCGTCGCCCAAGGTCCTGAGGGTTCTTCGTTTGTCGCGCAATGTAAGAGGCACAGTGTGACGCAGAATGTGCAGACGTATGAAGACATACTTGCAGGAAAAAGCTAAGCGAAACACTCCGTACACCAGGTCTGGTGCATATGACGAGTGTGACTACCGGGTTTGTAACAAGCACGCATACTCGCCTAATTAGAATGAGCTCTTTCCTTGAAACCCGCTTAACGCAATTTGTCATTTGTACTTTCTGCGCAGGTAAACGCACGTGGCGACGTAAGCGTTAAGCGTATAATGGCTACTCTTTCTATATCGGCTGGGCATGAAACGGAATATCAGGGCTGGGCGGGGAATTTGCCCCGGGGACTGGGACTCTGGAAGCAACGATTTTTAAAGTTTGCTGGAAAATAGCTGGTACGAAGGTAAAGTAAAAAAATATTGAGCAAAGGTGTTGAATAGGAAGAAAATTATTTTTTTAAATCAGGGGGGATGTTGCCGAACCCGATAAAAAAGCCACCAGATACACCAGGCAGTCTACAAAATGCCTGATCATAAAAGCTGCTATGGGCGGGACTTAGATAGGAACCCGCCAACCCCCGCAACGTATGCTTCACACGCAGGCTGGGGATGTTTTTGGTGTATTAAACTAAAAAATTGCCCAGTTCTACCAACAGTTCTATGTGCGGCCAACCAACGTGGTGAGATGCGCTCTGCAGAATGGACAGCTAGGTACACTGGAACTTGGATGTTAAGAAGGACTTCGGCCCTACAAAGAAGAAGATACGCTCTAGGAACGGCCATTGTAACATCCGCATGGCTTCATCGAATCTGTCCTGCCTAAGCTCTGCGTACGCGACTTTGTCGCGCACGCCGAACACTTTCAGAGAATGATTCAGAAGGTGTAAGTCTCTGTTTTTTTTCTCGCGACAAACTGTCAAGGACTTCCGCTGTTGACTAAGTGAAGGAGCGAAAATGTATCAAAGATTTCGAGAATGTGAAGTGAATACATGGCCGGGAAGCGGAAATGGACGAAAGTCTTATTTGATGTACTACGTGACTGCCGTTTTAGTGCTGTCCGCGGCAGCCCAGTGCCACTATCCGTTCTGGCAGTCGAAAACAGACACGACATGGACCTTTTGTGCACCTCGCCTGGTCTTGCGGACGTAGAACGAAACGGAAAACGGACCGCGTTAAGAAGCCGTATGTCGTATCGTAACACGACGCAGAGGCCCGGTAAATCGAATAAGACCGAACGATTTTGACCTTCTCTAGGAAAACGCGCACCAGGAAGTACATAGTTTTACTTGGCAGAAATGAAATGCTCTAGATAAATGTCCGAGATTGTTGACGCCCCTTTGGGTTACGTTTTTTCCGTTTTTTCGAGTAGAGGAACATCCTTGGATCGAGCCGCTAGTAACAGGAAACTGGTGGTTTCGTATACGGCTAAGCCAGGGAAACCCCGGCCCGCTGGTTAATTGCCAAGTATTCATGCCGAGTTAGCGCGCCCGTGACACTTACTTACCTCATCATGAAATGGCTCTGATCATGGTCCATACATAACTTCTAGTAGCGTCGTCGAAACCTGGTAAGGGTACCTTTATGACGTACACTCTCAATGAATAGGTAGCTTATCGGCCACCGTAATTACGGGGCTGTCGAAGAACAACATGCCTCCAGGACCAGGAAATGAATAAGCTAACACAGTTATGCACAGCATTTCGACCGCGTGACAGAGATTTACAAGGAAAGTACCTACGGTTGCTAGCCCCGCTCCCCCACCCTGCAAGCAGCACTCATTTATAAGGTTACCAAACGTTGTTACATAACGACTTTATCGTCCATGCACGCAGTACCGGCGCCTCGTCATGCCCATAAACAAGCTCCTCGCACAATGAACGGCTCTCTCTCTCTCTCGCTCTGCTGCCGAAGTTTGGCTTTTGAACGTCGAATAACGGACTCGGCACCAGGCGCCGCAAAAGGACTGCGCAAGCGAGACATTATGCACGTTTTTTTGCCCTTCACTATGTCAAAGCATGCCTCTTTCAGCGAACACGTGCGTCGCGTGCATGCGCTGGCGGTTGTAAGTGAATAACAGAGTCGCGACTCAATGGATGACGGAGATCGCGATAGCCTGTAGCGACGCCAAGAATATTAATAAGAGCCTAGCTGGCTTTTAATAACCGCATTGCTGCGAGACGCGTGTTGCCCAATGATATGCAATGAGAACGATCGACAATTTGTCCTGGACTCCTAGCCGCATAGAACTACTGACTCCAGCGGACGCGAAGCGCTAATCCGAGTAACGACAAAACAAGACACTGAACGAAAGGTCTCCGCGACCATCAGCGAGCGCAACCCTCCTGCACGATTTTCAGTTACCTAATTACGACAGTTTTCAAGCTAGGAAAACAGAATAAAAAGTATGCATTCTGAGCTTGCCGTTAGAAAGGGTGACTAAAGAGTACTCAAAAATTGAAAGCTTTCAAGGACGCACCTGCAGTATGAAAGGAAATCTCATAGTTTCACTTAACGTGAAGCGGGAACTACACTTGCACACGGAAGAAATGAACGCAATCTATTGCACGATTTTCCACTTCTTTGACTCACATTGAGCTCGAGTGTGTGTCGGTTTCATGTGCGGAAATCGGATCGCTATCAAGAGAAAATTGTCGTCACCTTGTGGGTTGGCGGAAGCGGAACCAAAGAGAGCGCTAATTAGCCTTTATTCAAACGGCTTGCAGCGAAATGCGGGTACCCGAAAAGCGCCGGCTAACGCTCGGATAACAACGTGAGATCTATGCTTCATCTGAATCTTCTTCTTGAACGTGTACGTGAGTGAATTCTACATAGCTGCCGCGGCAGTGCAGGCTCTGCAGGTATGCGTGTCATGCACACTTCTATTCAGAAAACGATGGTATCGCGTTCGTTTTTGGAACGAAGAAGACGAAGGGACGCGTTAAGATTGGGCTTTTTGCAGTCTCGAGTGCACAGTGCAATGGTGGTGAAACTACACAGAGTAGACGTTAACGTCGCAAAAGATTCATAGCAACAAGGCGAAACGCGCATCGAGTGTAAAGTCCTGCCGAACCCCTGCTTCCTTTTTATTAGCTAAACTCTATACGGCCACAATGTTTTGTAAGATGTTAAGTCTTGCCTCTCCAATTCAGTTAACCACCATGCACTAGCCCTGGGAATATCTGTCGATTGTTCCATGTGAACGAGATTTGCTGCAAGTCTGGACAAGTATGCCGTGACTGGTGGTTGACGTCGTTCTGCGACGAAGTGCGCCCGAGGACGAACTGGTGCATCTCGGCTGGCGTTGGCGCTGATCAAAAGAAATAATCTGATGGTGATTTCACATTGCTTTTGTCACTCCATAACTTTTTTTTGCTTTCATTAGCTGATTTCCGAAGTAAAATGTATTCTCTGCCCTTCTCCCTGGCGGTGACGCTATCGGGAACTCCCTAGTTTTCCCACATGCATGGACTGTCAATTGGAGTAAGCAGAGAAAGTCAATTCATCTCCGATAAAAATCGTCAAATCTGATGGATTCGTAAGATACGTAGCGTTCGTCGAACGTCAGACCTACCTTACGGCATCCTAGGGCGCGTACTTCGGCCCGTACTGGTTCCTTCTTTGTCCGAGTTTCACGGATCTACAGCAAACTTCCCGAAAATATCCGTGCCTTAACCACCATTTCAGGTTTCCAGAGTGCCATTTTCTCTTACGACCTTTCTCGTTGTGCTATGCTGCACGTTTTTTGACTTTACTAGTTAACTGTCCCATCTAGACATAACGTTCTTGCATGTTCTTTCGTTTATTGCCTGCGTTGACACGCGTTCACGACGCAAATAAATAAATACGTACATACATACATGCATCATTCGACGGTTAGTGTATCGGCGTTAGAACATTCTGTTTGAGCAGCCGTTGTGCCTGAACCTTGATGAAGAGTTTGCCGGCCTTAGGCCCCAAGTAATGGGTGGGCGTAGGCCCAAGAGCGTTGGCCGTAGGCAACAAAGAGTGGTGGGACGAAGTCCCCAAGAGTGGTGTACGTTCCAAAAGAACTGCACTGAGTAAAGCTTCGAAAAAAGTACAAAGTGGCGCTCCCTTAGCGAGGAACGCATAATAAAAATGGTACTTCTTTACAGAACTGTAAGTTATTTGTGACCGGAAAACAACCTAGGAGAGAGGATGACTCGCGCTCATCAACTAGGAGAAGACCGGAAAGTCATGAAAACAAAAGAAATAAATATTTTTATGAATCACTTCATTATTGAGAAAGAATGGAAAGAGACGGATGGTTTCGGCCCTTACCGTTAGACCATCCATCTCGATTTTTGGGGCAGGGCCATCGCCAGTAATGAAACCGCAAAAACCTTCGAGTGTGCTTTACGCCAATTCGAAGGAAAACGTACCGCTAGCTTCACGAGCGTGGCATCTTTGAGTTCATCATCGACTTCTGAGTCCATTTTCACATCTTTGACTTGATGTTCTCCTTGAGCGCTCTCCGTTTTGCCTCGCTTGTAGGCCGAAATGATGAATGGTACGACGACAAGAAATTGCGGCGGGAATAAATTAGCGACGCCGCTGACTGCTGTTCGAATGAAAATTTATAGCGCGGCTGATCATCCAGCTTGATAAGAATCTACAATTTCTCATGTCATTCGTTTCGTGATCCCGCCGTTGTGCATTCGTTCAAGCTCGCTAGGACCCGTCATCATGTGAAAAGGAAGCTGTTTGAGAAGAACTGTTCGTTGCCTAGTAGAAGCAAATGACTTGTAGTGTAAATGTCAAGCTTAGCACCGGAGAGCTTTAAAGAAACGCGAATGCAAACTACATCGGAACTACACACATTTTAAATTTCGAAAATGAGGGATCAAACGTGGTCAAAATCTATCGAAGTCAGTTCAGACATGATGCATGCAGAACGATTGTAGCAAGCATTTGTGTACAACTAAGCAGGGGTCTCAACTCGAAAACCCGGAACCAGGGCCCAGCAGTTCAATTCCAGGGGGAAAACCAGGGGTTCAGCTAAAATCCAGGGGGGCAGACCAGGGGGGGCATCCGCTTAACTGTACCACAGGTAGTTTAAGCTTTATTTGGGGTTTACAACAATGCCTTTCAAGAACTAAGCGCTATATTTAGCGACCGTTCGTGAATTTTTCAACAAATCGTGGTCTGCTCAGAAAATGGTGTGCATAAATAGCTGGAACAGTCCTACAAAAGTGAACTTCAGAACTACTCGACGTAAAAATTGCCCGCCGCAGGCGCCGCCAGAGCGATTTCTAGGCTTATCTGGCAAAATAAGACTGAAAATTTGACAGAAAACAGTAAACAGTAAAAGAAAACAGACTTTTACCCCCTGGTTTCGCCCATGAAAACCAGGGGCAAAAAGCCAAAACCATGGGGTACCCCCTGGAACCCGGGGGGGGGGTTTGAGATCCCTGCAACTAAGTCACACTTAATTGGGGGCTTCCCAAAATGCGACTGCCCTTTACTACCACACTTTCAATGTGAACTATGTTGAATCGCAGAAAGTCGCATAGCCTGCTGGAGAGTAGTTGGAGTTTAGCCTTTTCTTCAGAGCACTTTGCGTCACTTTCCTTCTGACTTCGTAAGAGAAGGCATCCTTACCTACTAAAACGCACCCGTCAGTATGTCCGTAAGGACAAAATTCACGACCGGCACCCAAGTTTGGTATTATTCGATAGAGCTGGCAAAACTGCAAAACGAGTTTACATTTGTTTTAACTGAATCCCCCTTTTGATTCCCCTAAAAAGGGGTCAAAAGCCCCAAAATGGCGATTTTGAAAATTCACGCCAGTTCACCGAGTCATAGCTCAAACGATAGCCCTAGACGAGCTGAGCACAAACGTTAAATTTGTTTTTGGCTAAAACCCCTTTTGGCCCCTTAAAAGTGGTCAAACCCCAAAAACAGAATGTTTGTAATCCGTCCTCTAAAGATGCGAAAGCGGTATTTCACGTATGTGCAGCAAACAAAAACACTTACAGCGTTACCGGAAACCTATTTTGAGAAAAAATTCGCAAATATATTATTATCGATGTTTACCCCTACACCCATCCTTACCTACTAAAACGCACCCGTCAGTATGTCCGTAAGGACAAAATTCACGACCGGCACCCAAGTTTGGTAGACATTTTTTGTTATACACAATGCTTTTTCCTCCGAGCGATCCCGTCCTTGCTGTACGCTCAGACCTTTTGCGCACCTACTCATCCATGAGTAGGTGCGCTCGGCGCCCCGAAACTTGCTCAAGTTCCTAGAATTAAACGCTGATTCGAATGAGCATAAATTTGATTTCTTCTACAAAACTATTTAAGAAAACCGGACTTCACTTAATGTCACATCTTGATCGCAAAAACAATATCCCTCAGCTAGCGGCTAAGCCGCGCGACGCGCGGCTTAGCCGCTAGTTGAGACGTAAGAAGCAAATGTCGAAAACGGTATCTGACGTATTGTCTATTGAGGTAAGTCTCAGAACTGAACGATCTGCACCTGGATCGCATCGAGTTCACGTTCATTAATCATGGTTTCAATGCTTTACTGTAGAACGTCAAACACGCTGCCGCACGAGCATCAAGCACTACGCATTTTAGAGAAGGAATATGAGTTGACCACAGTTTGCACTGAATGTGCCGCCGTTCGCCTCGAGCACGTAGCCGCTGGTCGTTCTGACCGCAGTGTAGTAGCGCCATCCGAGCTCGTACCACACGAAGTCGTAGCTGCACCTCACCGCCACGAACGCGGAGAATCCTGCACCTTCCATGACGTCCGGGGCGACCTCTCGACGCATGCGCTTTGATCGCAGGTCGCGTAGGACCACGAGAATCTGTTTGCAAAGATCATTGTTACCCTTCGCGCTAAAGAAGCCATATATTTGCACGAAATAGTCGTCTCGATGAAGACTGAACCCTATTTGGGACGTGCGCTTAACTAGGGGCGCATCTTAGTCCTATAAAAGCTCGCAGGATAAGTTGCTTTCGCGCTTACAACACGGTCTTAAGAATGCTGTCCTTGTTCGCTTCTAGCGCCGCGAATTTCTCCTTCGTTGCCTTAGCGTCAGCCGCAATCTGCGTGTACGTCACGAAGTATCTGGCCACTTCAGAGACCGATCCAGAGTAACTGGCGTTGTCGATGGCGTGGGCGCAATGCATACCCTTGTTGTTGGCTTCGTACGGGAGATAAAGGACGCCTTCAACGCTAACGCTGTCGCTGCTAAAATAAAGCGCTTGCGCACGTGCGAGTTTTTTTTTAACTAGGTCGACCTTTTGTAGCCGAGTTTCAACGTCCGGACGGCGTTGCGAACCGCTTTGTCATAGTAATCTGGCCGCTCTTTCCAGGGAAGTGCGGCGAGGTCCTTATTAGCGTTCGTAAGCGCAAATTTCACTGTCGCCTGGACGGTTTCTGCTGCCGGTAGCCCCTGAATATGAAGTGATCGTGCTATTGACTGCTAACTAAGCAAGAATACACAGTTAACGGTCCTAGAAACCTTGATCTTTTCATTGGTAGAGGAACGTACTGCGTAGTTGCACGAGTAAAAGGTACCCTTGGCGTCGTTGGCTTTGCCGGTGGAGGCTTTTCGTTAAGCACGGAGCGTGCATCGAGTATTTGCTTCGTGATTTCGCGGATTTGTTCGGGTAGCATTCTACGTTGTTCCTCTAGTGCGGGATCGTCGCTTTCACCAATTCCAAGACAGAATTCGGCCATTGTTAGCTAAGGTATCCTTTTTATTAGTTTATCCTCACGATAAACACGTCAAAGCTCGTTTCTCCTCTCCTCGAGGTACCTCGTGATAGACGAGCGTGCTGATTTCCTTAACGAACGTCTTATAAATGGCCTCGTCGTAGTTGTTATAGCGGATCAAGAAGTGCGGAAAGCATCTGAAAACCAAACAGGCTCAAATTATTCGTGCTCACGCAATGCCTGTTTGAATCGCCGCCGTTGAAGTTGCCACTCGCCGCGAGCTCGATCATTAGAGACTGAATCAGCTTCACTCCCTTTACGTCAGATTCGTTCATGCAATGAGGTCCCATTAAAGCGTAGAGCACCTAAAGGAAATCCAGCGTAAAAAAATTGCGCGCAAGACTACTTGCCTGCGGAATAACCTCGCTCAGATACGATCCGTTATTATCGCACGTTCCATCCAACAAAAACGTCCGAAATTCCAGAAAGTCCTTCCACGTGGTGAGGTTTCTTTCGATGTTGTTTTGCCAAGTTGATTTCACCAGACGCCATAGGCCACGGTAGCTGAGAAGGTTCGTGTAGTCCCACCAAATTCTCGAAATGGTATTCTGCAAGTATCGCGGCATTCTTATGGTTGAAGTGTAAGCGATACGCTAATATCAAACGCATGCTATCGATATCTCGTACCCCGTAAAAAGCGTCTACGAAGCGGCCGACCTCATATCGGTCTTCCGTCCCACGCGGAGGAAACCAGTTACGAACAAATTTCGCCGTGGTGTATTTAGCGTCGTATTTGAGTTGGCTCATGTTGTAAACGTCGAACATTAGCTTGATAACACTTTGCTTAAGCGGCACCGAACCGTTCGGCAGTGCGTAGATGTCGCACTGTTCTTCACCGGCGTCATCTTCCTGGCGTACATGGCGTCAGTTACAGTTCGAAGGTTCGTGATTTACGCGGCAGAAAGTCTTACGGTTTCCCGTCTCTCCTTCAAGATCATACCTTGAATGCCCAGCCCGACTTCCCCGCTACCTTGGCATGCCTACTGTATTTTTTCATTTCAAAGAAGAACAGAGCGCCCGGGAGGGGGCGGGGGGGGGGGTTGGGTCACTTCCCCTATAAAGTTCCCGCTATAACGAAACAAATCCTACGATTCCCGCGCACGTATGGCACTTGCGTAGAGTTGAAAATTTACTTTAAATTAGCTCATTGATGTCAAAGCCTAAGGATGGATTCTCTTTCCTCAGACGCCCCGGGAAGGTTCGGGAGGAATGGGAACGCTGAGGCCAGCTCGTGCATGCGGCGCAGCACAACTAACCGGGCACATGTACGTTGCCAACGTTCCATCCCAGAACAACGGTCCCAGATCGTCGAAGAACTTCATCGTGTCCACGACATTATCCGAAATCTTTGCCGGCATTTCATAAGCGTCCGTATCGTTCAGGAGTTTGATGGCTTGGATCCTGACGTTCTCGATTCGTTCTAACATCGTTAACTCGCCTAAAACAGCTGACAACGCCTCTCTTACGTCATTATGCTTAGAATAGTGATTCCGTAAACACCAACCTGTGTCAACATCGGAGATGTTTTCCGATTGTGCGATTGCGCCCAACCATATTACGGCGACCAGCGTCGTGCTGCTACAAATAGTGACGCCCATTTACGTACTGGTTGCCTTCAAACCGACGTCACAGCCGTTCACCGACGGTATAGTAGAGGACGCAATATCTCACGCGACGATGTGCGATGCTGGCGTGGCGGAAAAGTAGACGACACAGAATTCCTGCCTGTGCAGGGAAACGTCTAATGAATTCTGCGTAGACCAACGGCCTCATCGCTGGCCCGACAGCACACGAAAATTATTCTTCTTGGAAAGGGGAAACCTCGTCATCGGCGTTGTGCAAGCCTTGTGCGCCCCCGTAAGTATGACGTAGGCTTTCTGCCCAACCGCTAAGCCCGGTAGCACATAGAAATTATTCGAATCCTGATGCATTCAACGAAGAGGAAGTAGGAAGAAATCCTGAGAAGGCTGCTCGTTCGTTGGCCCAGTAGAAGTAAATGTCTGCTAGAAGAACTGCCAACCATACAGATTCAATTCCGTAAATTATAATTTGGGGCAACGCTGCTAAAAACAGCTGTGACGACCGGCGTAGAGATCAAGCGATAGCGACGGTCCGGCGTGAACTCAGTAAACTTAATCTTGATGCTTGCATTGTGAGCGGTCAAAGCATTGCAAAATTGCTAATGTGTTTCCTCGCTAAGCACTTGTAAATAGTCATTTAATATATTAAAAAATGTAAACAAAATTAATATTGAAAAAACTGAACAGGATAAAAAATGAGCTCCAGCAAACGTCAGCAAAAAGACGTTTATTCGTCGTCGCTTGCGCATTTTTCATCCCTGTACGAATAGTTCGAAATATTCGAATCGCTGCAATTCGCCCGACGTCCCGGTCTGACGCAGCAGTTTGAGGTCCGTTACCCTAGTTACATGCGCGTATCAAAAGGGTTCTGAGTGTTCCAGCTCAGTTTCGAAATCGCCGAGCTCCTGTTCAGGATTGCTGTAGGGAGAAATAAGTCGTAGCTCAAACTCTTCTGGCAGTTCCTCGTCCAGGCGCATCTAAATGGTCGGGGAACCGGCCCTTTGGTGCACTTCAGCCGAGACGAAAATCGGCGTGCGGTTAGCGTCTCGAGTCGGCTGCTGTTTCGACAGAATCGTCGACGTAAGGGCGCTTAAAACCACAAGACATCGCATCAGGTGGGGCATGACAATATGGGGAAGGGGACATTATTGGTAATTTTCCACTATATTCACCATAAACTATGTGGCACCGTCCCTAGGTGACTTGATGCTCCGCCCATATAAACTAGGCTGCGGAATCGGAATCGGTACACGACCAGAGGGGTCCCAAACCTAATATAAACCCTGTCCCGTATAATACGACCGGTATTTTGGTGCTTTTAAAGAAGCTGCGTGTCGAAGTTTGCATGGTTCAGGTCGCTTCTGCGATCAGCAAAATTCAGTACACCGAAGATGCCCCTTTTGGGGCTCTCGTCGTGGTGAACTACCGCGATGAGAAGAAGCTGAACGTCGATGGATCCAGCCGTCGCATAGTGCATCGGCCTACACCTGCGATCCTGGAGCTGTAGGTACATTTCTCTGGACTTCGATTGGAGCAAAGGCGAGCGACACTTCGAAGAAATCATGTAGGGCCTTCTAGAGAATGCCAGCACGATTGCGGCGTGGGAGGTTTCCTTCAAGTACGCGATTCTAAGAACGATCTGGATTGGCTATGGCTGTTGAGTGCTAGTGCGTGTACGTCACATTGACTACAGGTTTAATACGACACGACGTGTTGTAACGGGTCGATTTTGTGAATTATGGGCATGCCGCCGCCCCAGCATACCCCAGTTTCGGATGGCCCGAAGTGTACCGTGAAACTGCCGTCAAAGCGTGGCTCTGTTTCATTTATGCTGTAGGAGTTCCGCTGTAGGTTGGGTGGTTGGGTTGGTTGGGTGTACTTGTTCGAGATCCCTGCCGAGGACGATCGGGGTGCCTACTTACTACCAGCGTTAAGTGGACTCTGCCGTTTGCAGTAGCTGGCGTGGGCTGACAAAAAGATAGCGCAGCGTGCCTAGCGGCTGTGCGCCCGTTCGAGAGTGTCCAGACTAATACATGAGCTCATTTAGGACTTCCTACAATGTCAAAGTAAAGCATTTGACATTTAAGCATGGCAAAAGAACTGACGGTCGAAAAGGACGCCACGATTCGTGTCCTGCAGGCGGAGATTGGCCGTTTAAAAGACGAGCTGCTTGAGCTGTATAAGGATACCGGTAAAAGAAAGCGACACTCGCTGAAGAAACTCAACAACTTTGCTACGACCCGACGGATGAGCCTAGTGCGCCTAAGTGCGGTGTATGCATGTGCGGTACGCACGCACGCGCAAAATGGATTCGTATCAAGTTGGTCCGAGGAGGGGGTAAGAAGGAGACAATTGCCAACGTCTTCGTGCTACGTCAGTGTTTGCTGCAAGTCTGGAGAACAATGCTGCCACATTCGGGTCAGAACCTACTGCACCAGTGGACTGTGTCTGAGGTCGAACTGGTTCGCTCCGGCTCGCACTGCCGCAGCGGCAGTGCCGCTGATCACAAGAAAGCACCGAAAGATGGTTAAACACTGCTTGCGTCATTTCGTAATCCTAGCTACTTCGCAAGATTCATTTTGAATGAAGCATGCTCACTATCGCTAGTAGTTATAACTAGTGTTCGGCACGGGCCGTGAGGAACGGTACCGTTCCCGTTTCCCGTGCCCGTTTTTCACGGGCACGAGGAGCGTCACGGGAGGGGGGGGGGGTCAGCACGGGAACGGGGAGCGGCACGGGGGGGGGGTCCAGGAACGGCTGCCGTTCTTAGACCCGTTTTTTGGCCATTTTTGGCCCGCCGCTAGGCG
>JNEY01000556.1:71292-83518 GCA_020875895.1 Aphelenchus avenae | reverse complement strand
ACGGCTAGCGGCGCGGGCGCGCGAAGCGCGCCCCATCGCTAGTGATACTCTAAGAGGGGATAGGCCTGCGGCCCAGCACCGCCCAGTCCGGCATCTCGAGTATCCTGGTCGGATAAAATCCGCTCAGTATTAAAGTTCTTGATTTTTTGAGATACGTGACGACTAGTATCGCGGGGAACTGCAAGGCTCATGAATGTTATTTAGGGAAAGCAACGTCGAAGTTCGGCCTCCGAAGGCAAACACCGTTGGTTTCCGATGTGTCCCCCTCTGAACCGGAAAACTAGCAGAAACTTGGAAACCAATTCAGAAGGAATCATGGTCTACTAAAAAAGAAGCACCTACCGCACGTGTCACTGCAAGCGCCCGCTCGCGACAAGGACCACATTCCGCCGGTGGGGAACGTACCACATGACGGAGAGGTCGTAGTTGTTCCCTCGAATGTCACAGTGAGTGACCACAGATCAATGGTAAATTCATGTTTTTTCCGTGTAAAATCTGTCCAGGAAATTGAAAAATTTTCACGGTTTTCTTGGATTTAAATTAAAAAGTACTTAATTACCGCGTTGCAGACAAGTCGGCCGGCTACTGGCTGGGCGGTGTAAGGCGTGCAGCAGCTCTTCCGCGGGTAGGGGCAAGGCTCTTGCGCACACGGCTCGGACGCGGTAGTCGGTCCCCTGACAACCAAACCGTGATATGCTCTGAACGACCTGTCCGAGCGACTACGTGCACGGATGGTGCAGGCCCTCATCTTCGGCACGTTGGAACAGCCGCCTAAACATCAAATTCAATCCACCTTAGTTACAGTTTCCCTCCTGGGTCAAACCGAAGACCCTCACCAGTCCAAAGGAAAGCCATCGAACCCTTATACACTACAGCGCTGTTGTGTGTACGTAACAACGAAGTCCATGCTATACAGTTATGTTTGGTGTCATTCGATAGCCCTTTGAAAGTTATGTTAGACTGGAAAACTTCAGCCCAATTGGTGGCCTAGGCAAAATGTTAGGGCCGTTCACGATCGCAAACGCATTCCTGTGCGAAATGGGTAATGTGATCAAGGAACCATCTTGAGTACCTTATGCTGCCATCAGAGCACTCTTCTTTTGTCGACACCCGCAGAAGCTGAGTCCAGAGGGCAGAGTCGCGACATGTGATATCGACGTTTAACTGTCCAATCGTTAAATCGAGCATCACTTCGAGATCGCGATATGGAATCATCAAGATAAACGCCGCCACTAACTTCAAATGCCGCGTGAGTGACTTCTCTTGATGGTTCAGCACGCGGCCAGCTCTTAGCTCTTAGTCGAAAAAAACAATGACTCGGCTAAAAACGGGCACAACGGAAAACAGTGAACACGTGAGACGTCCGCTCAAGTGTATGGACCCAGGAGCCGTGCTCCATCCTGCACTACTCGTCGCTAAGGTTTATTACTACATGTCCGAAGCAGTGAAATCTCGTATGATCATAGTCACTGGCTGCTTCATACGACGTATTTGATGTCCGGCCAAGCGTGGAATAACCAGTTTGGCCGTTACGCGCACCGTATTTGGCCGCTGATGCTCTTGACGGCGTAGGGAGAACAACACGATCGTTTCGGGTAGGCACACGGCGACCGATTGCAGGGCACTCTCTGCGTGGCGAATTGTGATGTACTGAAACGGATGGTATCTTACGCTGACCCAATAGTGTCCTACTCTACCTAGGTCGACCGATGTCTTAACTAGTGTCATCTTACCAGGAAGTTCATCCTCAAAACTTAGGGCGCTTGCTGATTTTTATTCTTATTTTTATATTATTAATTTATTGTTATTTTTATTGCCTGCCGGAATTATTAATACTACATAGTATATTTACCCGTTATTATTTTATTTTATTTCGTGACCCTTCTACATTGTCTGCACGCCTCCTAACTTGATCACAGTTTAGTGGCTTCGGCATTCGCCCAACAGTGCTGTATCGACTTACTTTGCGCACGGACATCCGTACGCCGCAGAGCCACAAGCCCTCGATCGGGTGTTGGTCGAGCATGCTCCACAGTCTGAAAGAGATTTCGTCCACTGGCATAGGTGTGAAAACGATTACCGGTTGAACAAGCGCTCCATGATCCCCACGGACCCCAGACGCCGCCGACGGGACAGCAGCTGGCTGGCGACAATGGCGTAGGCGTAGTCGTGCTCAAACGAGGACGCTTTTCAAGAACCATTTAAATTTTTTTATTGAAGCAATTATTATCGTCTTAGTTTATGACGTGTTCTTACGTTAAATTTATAGTGTTAGTTAAAAATTATTAGCTCGTATTTGTTAAATAATAGGTAAGTGTTTTAACTATATTATTTTGATTATAAAATTTTTTTAAATAAAAAACAGTCATAAAAATAAACAAAAAATGTAATAAACAAAAGAAATAAGATTAGTTTTTTTTGGCCAAATGTTTTTTTGGTACTGGAAATGAACTTACGTTTTCGAGCACATCAACTGTCCGCTGGCAGACTTTAACGAATACGCTCCGATAGTGTTACACGAGGCTCGTGGATACCCGCAGG
Organism: Aphelenchus avenae; assembly: GCA_020875895.1. Classification (NCBI taxonomy): domain Eukaryota; kingdom Metazoa; phylum Nematoda; class Chromadorea; order Rhabditida; family Aphelenchidae; genus Aphelenchus; species Aphelenchus avenae. The sequence goes on along the minus strand of JNEY01000556.1, from coordinate 80,977 downwards.
GCTTGAAGTTGCAGCCTTGCGAATCGGACGCCATTCCACTAAACCACTAAGGTATAGAGAGAGCTGCAAAACAAAGCTTCTTACATGCACGGGCAGTTGACGCTGGCCGTGAGGCAGGTCCTCGTTCGTGTCGTGGTTCCATAACCACCACAACTATCCGAGCACGCCTTTGTGGCGGACCAAGCTGACCACACCCCGCAACATGCGCGCGTTGTTGTCCGTCGAGGCGTGGTCGCCGTCGGAGCACGTGTTGTCCTTGTGATCGTCGTGGTCGCATGATGAGCTGTGGTCGTGGCTACAACGCCTGGTTACGCAGTTCATAAGACGCCGCTAGACTCCTCCTTAGAGAATGCAGGTATTTTTTGGAGGAGTGTTGGCCGCACCGCAGGCTGAGGCTATCTCCGCAAGTATGATGCTAGGGAAGCTGTACATGAATTTGGGCCAGAATCCGCACCGGTCCGAGAGTCAGGTATAACCTTAGGCACACCATACTAATTTAAATTTAATTATTTACATTAATTATTTTTTTTTATTTTTTGCATATTTTATTTCTGTTATTATTTTATTTGTACATTTAATTATAAATATTCATTCTTTTCGAAAATAAAATGGAGTCAGAATGGGTTTGAGGGATTCCTGGGATTCGGATTTACAACCGGATTAAAACTGGTTACCTACTGGATAGCTGCTCGCAGCAATTTTCCCCACCAGCATCGCACGTATAGCCCGTCGGGCAGAGACCGCCAACACATGCTGAAACACAGTTTGTGTAAAACATGAAAAGTAACCGGAAATATACCTCCCAGGGGAGGAGCCCCGTTCGGGCACTGTGACTGCGCTGCGGTCAGAACGGCCAGGATCAACGCCAGGGCTCTCATGCCTCAACGTCCGAATGAAGAATGTGGATTATGGGTTCGACTTCATGCGTTTTATTTAAAGCATGCAGTGCTGTGAAGAATATTTCTGCCTTCGCTCAGCACTCGGTGTCAGGTGCGCAAATGGTCGGCCGAGTGGGATGAACGTACGCATGATCAAAATGTACCGGAAACGTTGAAAGCGCAGACGAACGCAGGCATGCCCTACGTACCATGCATTAAAAAGCAAGTATGAATTCCCCCTCATAATATCAGTCACTCAGCTGCGTTTTCCTAGCAACCAGTTACCTATACATTGTCTATGAAGATCTGCAATGTCTTATCGAACAACATTATACGTGATATAGCTGTTGAATACGTTATTTTTTGGCCATAAAAATTTGAGCAACAATGAAGAAATAGTTTGCTGTGAGTATCCGACGTTTTCGGATGTGGGGCTAAACTGAAGTCAGGGGAACGATGCTTTGGTGGTGGCGATTCTGAGGAAACGGGGGGAAGTAAGATTGAGTGGGGCAAGTGTATGCCTAATTACCCATCGAAAAGTTATTAATGTTTGCTGGCAGTGACCCTGCAATAAATTACGAATCGACGCTTTGGAGAACAGTGTGACTTTTTTACGGTTTGTTCATTCTTTTGGGACGTTGTAGTTGAATCCACCTATAGCACTACCGATTAATTGGAAGGTGTCTAGTGGTAAACGGCGAGTTACTGAAATCGGAATCGGGCTCTGCTATCTTGGGATCATATTGGCCAGATTTTTCTTCTTAAAGTAATAATGTGTCATTCTTCCAAACGTCACCCTGATGCCCGGTTTCTGAATGGGTCGTCGCTAAAGTTAATTACTGCGTGCTTCAAGCAAGGAAGTAGCAAGTGACTACCGTCGTCGGCGTACCGCATAAATTGCGTATTTTTCTCTACTCCTTGTTGGCCGTTAAGCGCACCGAAGTGGTCTGCTGGCGCTCTTGACGGCTTAGGGAGAACAGCGGGATTGTTTTGGGTAGGTGCACGGCGACGGATTGCAAGGCACTGACCGGGCGACGAATTCAGCCGTAGTGAAGAGGGTTGGGAGGTCCAAAAACTGTTACGATCAGTTTCTGGACGCTCCCTAATGCCAAAGGTCCGCGGTTCAAGCTCAGGCAAAGTACGTCTAGCAAAACAGTGATAGCGCTCATGTAAGTATAGGCTTCGTAGAACTCGTCTATTCGAAGGCGGACGCCGCCGTTTCAGCGAGCTCGTCGTTTGCATACGCAACGACTTTGCCCGCGTTTAGCGATCATCCGAACGCTCCCTAATCCCCAAGGTCTGTCGTTCGAGCTCGGACAAAAGGCCTTCGGGCCGACCAGCAGGTCACTGATGCCACTCAATGACCAGCCAACATTCCCACCCATTCCTTGTTTTGAGTGCCGACGGGTTGCCTGGAGGGAAGAGGCGTTGGCACTCGAGGGCGACGAGGTTAAAAACGTTTAGTGACCGCATCGCCGCTAATGCTTGGTCGACTCGCCTTCCACTTTTAGATTGATGCGCATGTCTTTATTTGGGTCCCGCAATTGTTAAAAAAACACGTTTGGGTTCCGGTGTTTTTTTTTTGAACTTTATTTCTATGTTCGCGCAGGCGGGCATTTCTTGTGTCGTTATATTAGACTAGTTAAAGTGTCATGCCGCTAGCCGCCGGCCGACGAGTTTTTTCCACAATTGAGCCGGAATTTCCCCCAATATTTTGCCGGTATCCCCATGCGGCGGGAGAAACCTGCTTGTTTGCGAGATTTTTGCCGTTGTGCAGCTTATAGTATGCCGTCGAGTCGATTTCTTTGGTCACCCCTTATTAGCCCAGAACTAAGACATAAGCGTGGTGAACCCCGGCCCCATGCTAAAATTGAATCTCCGCCAAAATTCTCGTTCCTCCCTTCCACTCGAGTCCTGTCAGTCAGGGCCTGCCTGAGCCTAAGCCTTCGGCTAAATGTGTGCTTGGGCTGGATAACTTTACTATGCCGGTGTCTACATTGAATACTCACTAATGATGGGTGTAGGTTGCGCCCACTAGATTTGAGCCCAATAACTAGCCAAGACGTTACTGAAGTTTGGTGATGACACAAGTGACTTTTCCCTCCGGGCATTTTCGGAATGCAACCTGGCATTGGTCGGTTCCAGCCACTGCGTACAGACCTATGACCTCCGCACACTTTCCCTCCGGGAACGCTAAGTCGTTGAGTTGACACAAGCTTGCCACAAGAGACATATCGGTACAGTTCGCCCTTTCCATCGCGGAGTATTTCGGATCTTTCGGTATCTCGTGTCGTGACTTTCCCGCTCGTTTTCTATTCTTCCGTTCGATTTGGGTTACTTATTTGCTTGCTTGCTACGTTTATTTACATAGCTACTTCGTTGTTCCTTGCGGTATCTTACTCACTGTTGTTATCCATGCTGTCGTTCACAATCTAAATTAGCTTCCTTTTAGCTGAATTTCCTCAAGATGTCCTTCGCTGTCCCGGCACTCCTCCCGAAAGCGTGCGGCCGCTGCATAGAGTTGGAGAAGTGCGGCGCCGCGAATCGAAGCAACTACGAAGCACATTCGGCGAAGATGAAGAGGACGTACGAAGCGTAAGTGTTCCTCTTCTCGCTGATGAAGCCCGCTAGGAAAAAAAGCCTGTGGACTACCAGAAATTACGTAAGCCTTGCAGGGAGCGTGACGGGATGGGGGGACTAGGCGGACTGATTTGAATCGTGCTTATAAAGAGAGGAAAGGTGGTCCAGGAACCACTGAAAGAGATATTTTATCTGAAAGAGATATTTACACTGGAATATTTTTAATTACATTAGTTAACTTTATGCATGTCAGTTTGTAAAAATTAAGCATTAAGAATTAAGAAATTAAAATTGCCAAAGGGTCATTCGCTTGCTATTACCGTGAACCACCTTTCTGTCCGGCACCCCCGGGGTCTACTCCCTCCGTTCCGTTCTGAACGCCGCGTACTGTTTTCTGTTTCGTAAAGTAGGGCCCGGAAAATTGATCGGTGACAAACGTTCTGTTTTCCTTGCCATTCCACACTAAAACTGCACGGAATTGGCGTCAATTTTCGAGCCGTACCGTACTCCGTTCCGTGCTTGTACGGAACGGGATACGCTTCCATTTTGACCACTGCCGTGACGTGTTCCGAGCGGTGAAAATGGCATGGAGCACGGAAAACGGTAGGGCTACCGAAGTCTCCCTTATGTACCGCGTAGGCTCCCTTCTAAAAGGCGTCAATTCGCGGAATGAGTTATCGGAATGAGACTTATGATGTGCCGTCCCGCTCTCCGTTGCGCACCGCTTTGGAGATGAAATCAAACAAACAACGGACGGCCTCAGACGCGAAACGGCGACGTTAATTAGGGTCAAGTTCCGAACAAAATAGGCAACTTTTGCCTAAGATAGCCAGAAATCATATGAATACCTCAATAATCTGATCATTGTAAAGCCTGCTTGTGCATAATTTTGACCTCAAATTCTTTTATACGTTGTAAATTTGCTTTATTGACTGGAGGAGGCCGAAAAACGCCATTACGTCATATGAAATTTGATTTAAAATAGCTAAAATTCTACATATTGATCGGGATCGTCCTCCGCCGTCCCGGGTTATAAGATTGAGCGGGACATCCCTACGGGACAGTGACGTAGCGGTTACGGGTACCGACCCGCAAGCCGTCGGGGCAATTAGCATTCTAAGACGTAATTTTGCGTTTCATTGAGCTTACTTTCGCACTTCAGGAAAGAAGCGGAATGCAAGAAACTCCAGCAGACCGTCGCCAGTCTCCGAGACCAGCTCAAGGCGAGCGAGAAGCGCGTCGGTCAGCTCACCACGGCGAGCGCTGCGATGGGCTTGATGTACAAGGACACCGCTGAGTCCATCCGCCGTGCCGAGAAGGCGGAGAAGAAAGCGGCGGAGGCGAAGAAGGAGGCGGTGGCGGCTAAGCAGGAGACGGCAGAAGCGAAGAAGGAGGTTGAGGAGGCGAAGAAGGAGGCGGCGGAAGCGAAGAAGAAGGCGGCGGAGACGGAGAAGAAGGCGGCGGAGGCGACGAAGGAGGCGGCGGACGCGAAGAATGAGGCGGCGGAGGCGACGAAGGAGGCGGCGGATGCGAAGAATGAGGCGGCGGACGCTAAGCGTGAGGCGGCGGCAGCGAAGAAGCAAGCCGCCGGCTGGAAGCGTCTCGCCCGGAAGCGCAAGAACGCCTTGCGGAAGGCGAAGAAGACGAACGTTGCCCTGGCCGCGCAGCTCAGGAACCTCCAGCGAGGCCCTGCGAATCAGCGTCGTGGAGCCGAACCCTCCAGGCGTCGCGCGGAGCAGCGTCAGAGAGCGGACGCCGCGAATGCGAATCCGGTGGAGCGCCCGGCTGCGTAAGTTTGCGTCGAGGCAGTGGCGGATCTAGGGCTCACGTTGAGGGGAGGACGCTCAGGGAAGCAGTGCATATTACAGAGATCTTAAATCCCTGTCCAATTCTCTAGCACAGAAGAACGCATTCTTCGTGCTTTCCTTTCGAATACATTCTGCTTTCCCTTAGACTAAGCGGGCATGTAGTCAGTGCGCTGTGCGGCAAAGCGTCGGTTTGCCTTAGAATTTACCCTCTCCACGCGCTTCATTTTGCTGCCATGTAGGCTCCCCCCTCCCGCGCCTCAGTTGTGCTCCTTCGCCAAAAAAATGCAGTGTCCCATTCAACCAGTTCTTCGAATTTTCTCCCACCTAACAAGAATACGTTGCAAAGTCACCTTTGTTGTAATCAGGTAACCCCCATTGCCTGTCAACTTCCTGGGGCCTAGGCAAACAACTTAATCCATGTGGAGACGAAGAGAGGGTAACATTGCTTAGCGACCGACTATAAATGCATTGTGGACATTTTCCGCTGGATAAGGCGTCTTTGGCTCACCGCGCGCGTAATAACCGCATTTTTGGCATCTTAGCTATATGAAAATCAGTTCAAAAACTGGCATGTGAACGCGAAAATTAACCTGAATCCGTCTGGACGAGACGGGAGGGGTGCGCTCTCAAGCCTTCACCCTAATACGCCTCTCCGGAGGAATGCCCAAAATAAAGGGTGGGGATGGCAGGGACATTATTTTCGATTGCTGTGCTGTCAAAACGACCTTATTGACTTTCTAGCCCAACGAATGCAGCCAACGCGCCACTCATTTCAAGCAGGGGCAAGCCGATGGCGACTCTCGACAACCACCTCTACGTACAGGACGCGCAAAACAACGCCCGCACTACGTACTGGCGCTGCGTCTTCTTCGGAAGTCGGGGCGGGTGCAAGGGACGTGCGAAGTCCGCAGTGGGCAGCACCCAACTCGTCCCTACTCGAGCTCATAATCATGCACCTGTGCCGCAGGAAATCGAGGTACCCTTATTTATCTGAATCTGTTATCGAAAAACAGAAAGGGCCACACTGGGTTTAAAAAATTTAAAAAATTTAACATTTAAAAGTGCTGTTGGCCCAATCAAAACCCGAGCTTAGGCACTGTGCTATTTTGTCGAATAAATTCGTGTTAAGTTTGCAGAAGAAAGACAACTACGTTTACGAAAGACCGACTTTTTCCTGAATAATACCGGACATTTCAGAAGCGCCGCCGTCGTCGTGAAGCGCGCGCAAGTGCCGGTGGACAGCTCGATTAGGTTGTCTTTCGAGAGTTCCCCTCAAGCGCATCCTCTTCTCGCATGCTCCTCTCTTAAGGGCTCACAATGTCATTTCCCTTTCTCACAACTTCACACTATCCAGTATTTCAAAGTACCACACTGTGACCACTTCGTCTTGTTCTCTTGCTTTATTTCCTCCTGTATCCTGTTACGCATTTGTGTTCTACTTTAGTGTTTCATGTCCTTCGTTTTGTTTGGAGCTTGTATCGAATGAAAGAATAAATACAAAAAATTCGCGACACAGGGCGAACCAGCATTCCACGGCCTCTGTTGCTAACTCGGATCGGCCGATCTGAAGTCTGGGAGATTCATTTTGTAGACTTCCATCGTTCATGACTTGGGGTGCAGGCATACGATGCGATTTTCCTGCGTCCGGTACCGTTAAGGTGTGATACCGCTTATTTCGCCCGGCAAGCAGGCATAGTTCTACATGCTGTTGCTAACTCGGATCGGGCGGCTTGGTATGTGTTACAGGACCGGAAGCGATTCCGCCTTTAAGCCGATTCCAAAGCTTAAAACGGAATCCGTCCCAAAAAAGCCGAATATCCGAATCCGAATCCGGTGCTAAGGTTTAGCGGCAAGATACAGGGCTATGAAAGGGCTCACCACATGCGACACGAACGAGCGAGTTTTTTTTTTGCGAAAATTCGACAAATATTGGAAAAATCACACTGGCAGCACTTAGAGTCGTGACATTTTACTCTTATCTCTCGTAAGCCCGACTGGATTGAACGGGAGCAGCCGTCAACGGCAACCCCCGTATGCGGACTGAACGACTATTGGCTGCTGTAGAGCCAGCGGGTCGGGCTATAGGCGTTCATCGTAAGGAGTACTTGCCACTTTATTGCCATGTGTCTCAATAAAGTGTATTATGATTACATTCACCGGGTCTGTCTTTAAAACACGTCTTTCGGCCGGATCGAACTTGGACGTGCCGTATTTTCATGCGCATTGTAGCTGACCGCTGATGCTCTTGACCGTGTACGGCGAGCAACACGATTGCTTCGGGTACGCGCACGGCGACGGATTGCAGGGAACCGTCTGCGTGGCGAACTGTGCCGAACTGGAATGGCTAATTAAATAAAAATGCCCGAGATATTAAGTAGTTTATGGATGCTGCCTAGTGGAACATGACGGTACAGCATAAGAACGAGCCGTGATGCGTGGATACGAGTTTCCTTACTGACTACATACTGACGGTACGTTACTGACGGTACAGCATAAACTGTATCGTAAAGTGCGGTTACTCTCTACTGCGGTTACTTTGTCTCTACGGCCCGTAATAACGTCGCCCGGTCACTACCTAATGTTACGTTGAGCCACTTGCAACTCCACACACAAAGCTGTCTTCCCCCTTGAACCCGTTGCTAGACAAGTACGCCGGTGAAGCACAATAGCAAAAGGGCGCTATTTGGAGACCGGGTAACGTGAAATGCCGAAAGAGAGCCTTCTGATAGTTCAGTCCGACATTGAGGCTTATTGGTAAAAGCGTTTAGGCCTCCTGGGAGATCCTGTGCCGGGAAAGAACTTGGCAAAATCACATAGACACTGTCATGCGGCCATTCCCCCCTCCCCTCACCCTCCAAGAATTGTTTCTCTTAGTCAAGGCAAGGTAAGTCGCCGGACATGATTCGCATTCGTCCAAGTGCTGAATCGAGGACAATGCTCTACGATACCTACTTTGCGCATGGGCATCCGTAGGCCGCCGAGCCGCACGTCCTCGACCGAGTAATTGTCGAACAGGCGCCACATTCTGAAGCAAAAAAATCACAGTCTTTCTAGCGGCACACAAAGTCATACCGGTGGAGCACGCGCTCCATGAACCCCACGGGTCCCAAAGTCCGCCGATGGGACAGCAGCTGGCTGGCGATAGCGGTGCAGGAGCAGCTGTCCTGGAACGGAAGGAGTAAGCTTGCGACTGAACCATTTTACATCAAGCAGGGGTAGGGCTTGCGCTAGCGGTACTACGTATACGACGCCGTTTTGGTACTCCGCACAGAACTATTTGGTTAGGCCAGTACAACTTCAAACACGTGGCCCACAACAGTTTAGGCATTACTGCGTTGAAGCACAAAGGAGCAACCTAAGCTTAAGCGTATTCAAACGCTGCGTAAGGTACGATCGTCTTTGCGAATTAGCTTAGGCAAAAATCCACAACATGCGGCAAACAGCATACGATGCCGTAATCCGTACAGCATTCTCAAGGACGGACTGTATGATACGATATGTTTTCCCTGGTACATGTTTGACGACCAGGACTGGAAAGGGCATCCTCTAATGCCATGGTTTTGGACGGCCGGCTCAAAGTGTGTGGGCTAAGTCTAAGGGAAAAGAGGGCACAAGGTGTGGTAGCCGTGCAAACTCGAGTATGGTAAGGAGTTCTCTGTACCGTCTGTGGGGACGGGGTTCGCAACAACGTCTAGATGGGTGATAAAAGGTTAACGTACGTTTTCGAACACATCAGCTGACCACTAACGGATTTGAGCGAATAACCTCCAGCAGTGTTGCAAGAAGCTCTTGGGTATCCGCAGGGTTTGAAGTTGCAGCCCTGAGTGTCGGAAGCGCTGCCCCTAAAGGAGAACACAAATTTGCCGAGGAACACGCTCGGTAAACATACGCGCAGGGGCAGTTCACGTCCGCTGTCAGGCAGGTTCTGGTTCGCGTCGTTGTTCCGTAGCCACCTGAAATGATCGGAGATGTTAGTCGAAAAGTAATGCCCATCAAAGTAAACGATATCACTCCTTACTACGCATGCAAAATACCGTAAATACTCTAATTAGAGCCCCCCTCTAATTACCCGCCCCCTCTAATTAGGGCCCCCTTTGGGCCAGAGCAAAATAATTAGGGCCCTCCCTCTAATTAGGGCCCCGGGGCCCTAATTAGAAACACTAGAAATTTAAAGCTGTGGAGAAATGTTTGACTTTACTGAAAAACGTGTTTTCTCGACGTTTTAGACCACGACGAGCATTCTGGGATACACGTTTGGGGCACTAAAATTTTAAAATTTTGACACTAAAAATTTGGATCCGGGAATTTTCCAAAGGGGGGGGGACCCTTGGGTAGTCGGATGGTTGGTGCCTCCCAGATATGGTAAGCCAAGGGAACACTGCCATTACACGTTTTAAGGCATGTAGAGCACTATGGGAT
>JNEY01000556.1:28591-56178 GCA_020875895.1 Aphelenchus avenae | reverse complement strand
CGCATTACCTACAACGGGAAGAGCGCGCGCGTCACGTTTGAGCTCTGCGAATCGTGCACTCGCGGCAACATGAAGCTCTCTCAAGTCTACGGCAAATACTTTACCTCCAAGTGATTCATTATTTCATGCTTTACTATGCTGTCGCTTTAATAAATTCTGCATTCACAATTCCTCGTGTTCTTTGATCTCGTAGTTAAGGCAATTCTAGAGTGCTCTTCGGTCTCTTAGATAAGGCATTTCGGAGTGCTCTCAACGGCGACGCTCCTTTATTGCGCAACCGCTGATAAGATACGGAGCGCGCTCCAAGTCGGTGCGCTCCTTTATCTTTGTTTGCACAAGGGGCGCTCCAAAATTATCTAGGTCATGGAGCGCCCCTCCGCATCACCATTCGGAAAATGTGCTGATAAGCATTCATTGTCATCAGTGCACCCGCCGGACGCGGTCGGGTGCTGAATATCGTCTGTCTAAAATGGGACACGGCGGCGGAGCTAAGAAGGAGAAGTCCGGCATCGGCCTCCCTTAGCCCGCCCACACACAATACTCGCAATCTTAGTGCGCACAGCAAAAAGCGCCGCATAGGTTTCGGCTTAGCAGCGGCGCGCGCACTCGCAATTCAGCCAGCAAAATCAATCGATAATTTTGGTGCAAATCTTCCGATGCCACTACTGACGCGTAAAGAGCATGACGTACCAAGCGCACGACGAATGATGGGTACAACATGGAATCCGACTGTCTACAGCCAGCGTGTCATTCGCACATGGCGGGACGGAGGCTATGCATGAATTAGAAGCCAGCCGTGCAGATAAAGCTTCCACTCTTTAGACCTTTTGGCTCTGGTATATGCTTGAGTTTGCCCATGCCTAATATAGGGGGGCTTAGTCCCTATACTACAGGAGATTGCTCATGCACAGCTTAAAGGCTTAGGCTTAGTCCTAGACTGCGTGATTTGACCGAACTCTTGGTCAACGGAACGGGCCGTTTGACGCCTACCTGCACACGTGAACGATTGGGAGTCCGCCTGCGGCAGCCACTGGCCGTCCGCCTGGCACGTGATCGGCATGTTCGCCTGATCGATGAGGTACGTCCCCGCGTAGAGGTACTGGTAGGAGATTGCCGGCGTGACGCCTGCTTCTTCGCTGAACGCTCAAAATCAGACAGAAAGTCGCATATAGCCGACGTACCCGCAGCTAATCGTGAGCGTCGTGCAGCCATTCGCGTCGACGGCGGTGGTCCAGGTCATGACGCCGTCGACGAAATCCTGCCAGTCGGTGCATGCGAACGTAAGCGGGCAACTGGCGCAGCCGGCTTGACGCTGAAACCGACTTACGAGCACTGTTGTATGCACGGTTGTTCGTGATCTTCATCTTCCCGAGGACATCAAAACACTTTCCGAGCAAAAACATCAGTTCAGAAAAAATATGCATCCAACATCCAGTGTGCTTTTTCCGGCACTGTTTTCGTTTTCGCCAGACGATGAGGGCGAGAGCAGGTACGTGTTTCGCAAAGAAGGTATACTTGGTGCGTCGACGGGGTGTGGCGCTAAGTGCTTGAGGGAAGCTTAAGACTGTGGACCGGAGCTTTCGTTCAGATCCGGTTAAGGGTGGCTAAGACCAGACAATATGGCCACCTCAACGTCAGGCCATGTTCTTCGTGCTAAAATAGCGTCGGAAAAAGATAGCGCTAGTTTCATTTTGGACGGTCGAGACCTCGATACCTGGATATCGAAAAGCCTCGAGCCTCCTCTCGATATCCAGACTAAAGGCCATCAACCGTACCGATAGTACTGCCGTACCGTACCGTACTGTCGGTAGGAAATATGGTACGCGTGGGCTCGTACACGACGGCTAACGTTAAGTGTGGGTTAGGCCAGTACCGAGTTTAGGTTCCAATTTTCTCGATATTTATCGCTAGTGCGGACCGTACCGTATTTCTACCTGTACTGCCGTACCGTACTGCATGTACACTGAGGCTTACCTTTGCTCTGTACACGAAGTCGCTGCACTTCGACGGCGAAATCTAAAACCATACGTTATACCGACTGCCGTACATGACACCTTGAAAGGATTCTCACAAGCATCGTCTCATAAACTTACCGCCAGGGGCAGTAGGACTGCCGTAAGGAATATTCTGCTCAACATAATTGCTCTGAGGCTAGGGTCCTCTCGAAGCTATTCAATTCAGACTGACGCTCCTTGCCAAAGTGTACCCGATGTGGCGTCGTCGTCGCCTTGCGAAAACAAGTCCGTACTCTGCCGAGCCCGCTCGACAACAGCGCGCCTGCAAGAGAGAACGGTTAATGCGGAAACAATCGGCTGGCAGCTAAGCAAACGTATAAAACGTTCCGGGAGTCTCGCGCGAAAGTGCAAATCCGTCGGATGAGGGGTGATAACCCCATGATCGCATTTCGGAAAGGGCAGTGCAACAACAATAATTAGGCCAAGCCGACCCGATGTTTGCCGCATATCCCGTATTAGGATGCGTTTATTCGAGCCGGAAGTGCAACTTGTTCCTCAACGGCTTCGTGGCCCGGTGATGATCGCTTGGGGCGGGAGACGAACAAAAATGGTGCCGTGGCCTGTGACGTAATGGACAAAAACAATTCCGACGCGGCATGGCATCAGCAAGGCATTGTATAGCTCCGCGCCGTGATCACGGCTAGCATGGCGCACGGTACATCACCTATAGTTCGGATCACAAGTGTCCTTTATGGGTAGCTGGTAAGGGTTGCTGGCGAATTTGCTCGAAGGCATGGTGGGGGCTTTTTCGCGATTTTATAAGCGCTCTGGATGTCCGTTACTTGATACATCGCTAGCTTACCTAGCGCAAAATAAAACAAAGATTGATAAAGAAATAAGGACGCCATGTGGGGAATTTCGTCGTCTGAAAGCTCCCAAACAACTTGGCACTTCAGCTTGCGCTATTCGTACTAGAATCTGATGATGTCCCCGTACCGGCAAGGTAGCCGCCCAGCTAAACAAACGCATAAACGTTCAGGATGCCTCGCATTAGAGTAGGGTAGAAGCTCTTCTTCAAGGCCAGTGTTCTAGCCCCGGCTTTTGAAGTCAGCCAAAAAGGGCATGAAAGGGTTCTGAACGAATCGCTTTCAACACCCATCAACAAAAAGAACCTAACGGGAACAGGTCTTTCGACAGTGCAACAAACGTATGACGTTTTCGACGGCTGCAGCTCTAATGAACTCGCACTGCGTTGGCGGGTAAGGCCCACTGCGCAGACTGTGATCCGGATTATCACATCACCTGTTTTCGATTTTCAGGCGGAAGTATGCGCCTATCTCATTATGCGGATGGACTCACACTTACAAAGTGCTAACAGTTTCAGTGAGGTAACCCTCTGGCCGAAGGATCTCGGAAAAAGTACGACTCAGAGCTGGGCGGGAATCGAAGTCAGCGCGGGATATCAGCCAAGAAATATCGATCGATGTTCAATCGAGAACCGTCAGTCGGTTTAAGGATTAGTCTGAGACAAGCACGTCTTTCGTTATCCGTGGTGCTGTCTGCAGGATAAGAAGAGCTCTGCGGCTGACTTCATATACATGCGTAGCACAACGGCCCTCGGAAGGTATGGAAGTAGAAGCAGATATTCTCCGATTACCGATGCGGATTTAGACTGTACAACGCTAATGTCGAGCCCACCATTATCGGCTATAGGCAGTTAGTAACTCAACACCGAAAGCAGCTTCGTTAATTCCGGAAACTGTGAGCTCGTGTTGAGGCGTTTCGAATTTGGAATGTACTCATCTGGTGTTTACGCACTCTCGGCCGTTGGTTGCTACTGCTCGTCGATGCATTCATGACCGCCGTGGGTGACCTCCTGCCGTGCCGTTCTCGATTCCGTCAAAACGGCAGAGCGGCACGGCACGGCCTAACAGTAAGGATGGCGCGGACCACCCCTTGCCGTGCTGAATGGCTCCGTGCCGTGAAACACGGAAGACAACACGGCACGAGACGGCGACGGCACGGTTACTAAACAAGCATTTTTACGGGAAACGGCACGGTACGGCCGCCATCTCTAGTCTACAGTCTAGACTATCGATTTTTATTTTTGTTCAAAATACGTGAATACATGGTCCGGCAAAATATAGTGGATAAGGCCCGTACAGATTATTGGAGACTCAAATCAACGAAGATCAGTCAGCCAGCGAGATTGGCCGGCATGGAGCAGAGTGCGGCGTACACGTACTCCTGGTCGCAGACTATGTCGTTCCACTTGCCCGCCGCTGATCCACCCGGATAGGAGTGCACGCAAAGCTCCTTTCGGCCATATCCATCCGTTCCGCTCGGCTGGCCGTTGAAGTTCTTGTAGACGAACGGCGTTCCGTCGAGCCACTTCCAGGCGGAACTTCCGTCGCTCTTGTAAAGTCCGATCCACATTCTGGTGGCTCCGTCCGAGTATTTAGTACAAACGTCTAGATATCGCAACTTGAACGTGGATTTTCCACAATAAAACTGTACTTTTCCAGCTTGTGGAGGTATGCAAGAAAGCTAGCTGCAACTGCACACAATACCTCCGATTGCAGCGTTACCTCCAATGAAACTATGGATCGGCGTCCGTAACAAAGGTACAGCCAAACCCGTAGGCGTGCCCATATTATATGGTATGGCAAGACGGCACGGGAGGGTCCGCCATGGGTTCGGCTACTGTACGGCTTATCCCTTACCCCTCCCCCCATACCTATACCTGCTTATGACTTGAAAAAAATTAAGAGGACCGTACGCATCTACGGGAAAATATTGGATTGTTTTGACTACACTCGTCTATAAATGGCCGAAATTTCATGCTTGGATTTGTGTTCGCCAGTTGCGAACAGCAAATCCAAGCATGAAATCTGTGTCAACCTGCACCGCAGCTACGGGTTCCGCGTCCAGTAATTGGCACATGGGAACCAGCTCACTAAATCTATGGCTTATGGCCAACCCTGTGCCGGGGCCGCCGTTATCCCGCTTGTAGACTTATACAAGCGACAGCCATCAACTGGTCTGGCAATAGACCCGCCGACGGCGAACGTCAAGCTTACCCAGCAAGCATTGGGTAGCGTCGGGAGAGTCGACTGTAGCTAGGTTGCCACCATAATCCATACACATCCCTTGCGCCTGCGGTTGAGTGAACGAACCGTTGACCCACTAAAAGTGCAATCGCATTGTTCCGAAAATGTGCAAAAACTTTTTTCCGCTTTCTGAGAAAGCTGCAAATTGCTCGTGGCTCACCTTGTAGCAGTGGTTCGTATTTGGGCAATGAACCCAAGGCGCCGGGCACGGCGTCGGCGTTGTGGTCGTTATTGGCCTAAACGTCTTCGTGGTTGTCGTGGTGGTTTTGCTAAAGTTTGGACGAAGCCGTATTGCAACACATTTTGCTGCTGTCTGATTACCCAACGGCATAACGTCTGTTAACTTTGCAGTCCCGGCGGCGGACCAAACAACGATCCGAAGCGTGTGGGCCATACATAACATACGCCGCAGCACGAGGACCCGGAACGGATGTTTGGGCCGTGGGAGGACTCCGCAAGCCTTGGGGTGGAAGCGTCAAAACTGAAAGAGGTCCCGGTCTAAAGTATAAAGCAATTCAGTGAAGAACACGTGTTTACGCCCAAATGGCCTTCGACGAAAACGCTTTCTGCGGAAAGCACCACATAAATGTGCCATAAATGAAAATGGCACATAAATGTGCCATTTTCAGGGTTTCGCATTAAACGGACCTTTTTAGTCCTAATGTCCATGTAACGCTGACGGACATACGTTCTGAATTCCGAGCAGGCGTCGTATGCGACGTATGTCGCTGGCGTTTTGCAGATGAGTCTCGTCATCCGAGGCTCCGTGTCCTCGACGGTATAGCCGGGGCTCACGAGCTGAACTACGGTGTTTGAGCCTCCGAGTGGCGAACCGGGGGACCACGGCAAGTCTCGGGCGACGGTGCCGTCGTACCTAAACTGAGACGTACAGCTAGTTAGAGGTACGTACAAAAACGATGACGGCATGTTCCGAAACCAACGAGAGACTCCGTAAATACTTTCTGGAAACGTTCCATGGTCATAGATCATTTCGGCAAATGACATTTCGCCAATGCCAATGCCCATCGTAGGCTAGAGCTTAGTCTCTCTGCTTAGGCCTAGGCTGAGATCGTTCGGATAAGCTGAGGCTCAGTCACACGACAAGCCAGAATTACACTTAGCTTAGTTCCTGCACATAATCCCCGGACCGGATTATTAGAAGTAATATTCTATTTAAGAATTTTCTAACATGCTTTCGCCATTGGCTTTTGCCGAATTTACGTGTAGCGCCTTTCTTAGCACAAGGGCCATCGAATTATCTTCATGAATTCGCCAATTCAGTTCACAAGACAGAACCATTCCGGTATACCTAATCCACCCTTACCACTGATAGGTCGTTCCCGAGACCAAGGTTGCCCCGAGATGAATCGCACCGGCACGTCCGAAGAACCGCATGAGCCATTCGTACTCTCGCGGCTCGCTGATTTTCAGCACGTGCGTCGTGGTGCCAAACTTCTGCGAGCAGTAGTCCTCGGATATTAAGCTCTCTCCGAGAGCCCTCTCGCTGGCGTCGAGCGTGTAGGAGAAGTAGCAGTACCACGTGCCGTCGAATATAATCTAAATCTCATCGGATATAGCTGGTTATTAGGGTGGCACTTCGTTTCGAAGTTTGAACCGGATCCGAAAGCGAAGGCAAAAAATCCTAAGCAGAGGCAAATGACTAGTTAAAAAAGCACCGAATTTCCGATGTTCCCAAGGCGAAGTCGAAAGTTAATTCGAGTAGAAAATCGTTAACATTTATCACTGAACTGGAGGGTCGACGGTTGGATGACAACGGCATGGATAAATGGATACTGGATTTCCAGTGGAACCCCGGAAAATTCGGTTTATGAACCAAGCCCAAACTTCCGAAGCCAAAGAACGCCGAATCCCTAGTTCAAGTTTCAGCCCTGTTGGGTATCTACCGGGCCTACACGAAAGCTAAAATCCGGACCAGCTCTATGGCTCTATTTCCGGTACCGCCGTACACCAGTAAGCAGATAACCTCTCGTTTCAGTACCTTCTTGTCCTGCTCATTCTCACATAGGTAATTGATGGAATCCGCTGCTAGGAAGCTGGACAGAAGGTACCCAGTGCCGTCCGCTAGACTTCCGGCATCGTAGTCGTGTGTGGTGGGCGAGTAGCTGGTAGTGCACAGCCCTGTGCCGGAGTCCAACGTGCCCTAAATGTGCGTCGATAGGAGCATCACATTAATTGCGTATAGCCCATTGAGTACAACTAATTTGAGCCGAGTAGAGGATAAAAGTTTTAATTTTTAATTTATTTTTTAAATTTAGTTTTTAAATTCCGAATCAAGGTGAAAGTGCGCTTATTAAAGACTGAAATGATTTGGTGTTTAAATTTTAGCATGGACCATCACACCTTGCAACGTCCAGCTCGGATGATGACAACTTTCACAATCCCTGCTGGGTGCTATGACTCTCCATTTGACTATACCCCTCGCGTCCGCTGCAGGAACTTGCCTTGAAGCACGTCTGGTTGTTGTAGGCCATCTTCAACACCAGGCACCGAGCGTCCTGCTCTTCAAAGCACGACGTCGCCACAGCCCATTGCGCGTGTTCTTCCACGCGCAGCCAGTAGGACGGCTGGTCGCCCGATGCTCGCAGCGAAGACGCGATAATTCCGGAATGGTAACGGCAGTCACCCGTCTCGCTGTCGAAGGAAATGGCGTCAAAGGTCGGATCAGCATTGTACGCTGCGTCGAGGCAAACCTGCACGTCGATAGCCGTGCCTACGTTGACAGTGTTGTCCCAGCCGAGTTGGATGTAATCTGAAATGGAAACGTGTTGACTGTTGGCGGGCTGTCGCCTTGGATTCGTCAAACTCGCCACCGCGTCCTAAGGAGGGGGGGGGGGGACTTTTCTAGACAGTATACCGGACCGAGGCCCATGACTTCCGAGACGAGTGCCGAAGCTGGTGACGGCGTCAAGGTTATCTATGTATTATAAATGACGAGCTTCTTTGTTGGGAGCTTTGGCCTGGTAACACGTAGGTTCGGTCACCGATGTGAGCTTAGTAGTGCCACTCAAATCATTTTCGATTTATTGCGTTCTCTTAAAGACTGGAACACAGCAAGGTGTTTTCCGGTGCGTCGATATTTCGAAGGGGTCTCAACGCGAATCGGGGCAAAAGCGTATTTGAACTGTCTTTTGTGCTTTCCGGTTTCGCAGCTAGGTTTGAACGACTACGGCACGGTCTACCGAACGCTACCACTCTTACCTGGCATCACCGCGACGCGTGCAGCGCCTGCCACTGGCGACCTCGTAAAGCAGAAAACCAATAAGCCGAGCAGTGACGTGCGAACATCGGTCGTGTTCATGAGCGGCATACCGGACCGAACCGAGGAAACATGCAGGCGAGCACGCTGGGATGCTAACATATCATATATGAAAGCGCCTTGACGTACGACCGCTCACAGTTCTCGTGCGATCCTGCTAGCGTCGCTACGTGCGCGTAAGTGCACGCGCGAGGCTAGTTATTATTCAATGAAAGCTGCCCCACGCCTTTGGTGTGGAAAACATGCGGGGTACACAGTACATACAAAGCAAACTGCATAATCTTCGCCGTTTCGCTCTGGTCTCTGCCACTCCAGGGGAATGACGAAAGAAAAACTGTCATCACTGGCTAAGAAAACAAAAGCGAATGCAACGCCTTCGGCCGTTAGCGATTTTTATGATGAAGTCATTCGATCCTTGCGGATTGCGTTGTCGATTTTGTATTGGTATAGTTTTATGCCTGGAATAGTCGCCAAAGGGGAAACCATAAGTGAATAAATAGTTAAGCGACTGGACAAGTATACAAAAAGGCTAGCAAAAATAATATGCTTGGTTTAATATTAAGATTGGAGTATACACTGTCCTACGTTGTGAGACCTGCATCTCGCAGAAAGGCGTGACTGATTTAAGCACAATTTAGGTCAATATTCACTCGTCCACCACGCTTACAAATCTTTCGTCAGCAGTCGAGTAACGGTCTTCCTACGCTTCCTTTGAAGCATAATCATTTGAGACCCGTCCCTACCCTCACTCATATAGGGCAGGAAAGGTACTCTTGTTTCCCATGGCCAGCGTCCCCGTCCCATGCTACGCTCTGACGCAGGCGAATGTGCGCATGAGCACCAGCGTATAGTTCAGGGGCACGCGCATAGCAACAGCGCTCGAGGCAATGACCGATTGCGCCGGGCGTGAAACTACGCTCAAAGCTTGCTAGGCGTTCCATGTAAAATAAAGGCCCTATTTACGCCATTGCGGGAGAATGAGAGCGCCGCAGCACTATTGCGCAGCAAAAGCGCCGCGCAATACAGAACCAAGAGCAAAGTTTTCGCTGCGCACCCCCTTGGACGCACACACACACGGTTGACGCATCGCCTCGTGACATCATCGGTGCATGACCCTATCCGCATCGTGCACATAGCCGCATCGCATGCGAGCCATGCGCATGCGTATTTCAAGATTTGTTATCGACGACAGCGTCGAGGGATAGTTCCATTTGTGCTAAGGAACTCTCGTTAGCGTTGCAGTTTATTCAAATGAATGTCCGACTGTGTTCACCAACGTGTCTTGTGCTTTATAAGGCTTCGCCTTTTCCGATCCGGTTTGTTCTTCTGGTTTTGCGTTCTACGGATCTGCTTTCACAGCCTTCAGCGCTTATGCCTTACGTTCAATGCCTTATCGCTTCCTATCGTACAGACAATACTATCTAAATGGTGTCCCGCTATGACCTAGGACTAGGGACGTGATCCTAAGCAACAGTAGCGTTATTGGGGTAATTTTAAACCTGCTAGGCTCCTCAAAATTGATAATGCATATTTTAAGCCGAAACACGATCGTAAGAATCCGAGCGGATAGAAATTCCTTGCGCTACGACGTACGACCTAGGAATTCATTCAAGGCCTCGCATAGAGGAGATTCACAAGGAAGAGTTCTCATGTGAACCGTCTACGAAGACTAGCTACACAATAGTCAACAATAACCGAGCGCTAGATGAACGGTTCTCGAGTGCGGCAAATCAACGTGCCTCGCAGTTGCGTTAAGTTGGAGCAATCATATGAGCTTGCTCTATTCATGAGCTTCCTCGAGATCAAAATCTGAAGTGAGGAGTTCCGAATGTGGAACGCACTTTCGTTTTCGCAGACACAGCTGTTTGTTGACCATTGCGCGTCGCTTCTTTCATAACCAAGACCACGCGGTCCAGTTGGGGGTCTGTGTTCGTATGAGACCGCCCTTTCCGAGGCTACTCTCGACCGATATGTGTTGCTTGGCTCAGAGCCGGGTGCACCGGCGACTGTTGACTGAGTTCTTGTGAATTTCCGCTAAGTAAAGCACGTCAGTTCGCAGGCCGCATGCCATTGGGCACGCATTGTGATCCTCTCGATTTCTGCGACTGCGATTCGCCTCCCGGCGTTCTTCAGAGGCGTTTGTCGTACGTAAAGTTGCGAATTTTCAGCTGCTTTCCCAGACTTAAGCAGTATTTAAGCCGGTCGTTTGAGCTATACTCATCACTTGACGCTTGCCATCGACGTTGCTGCTACCTTGTCATCTGATTCAGTTCAGTGTGTGCCTTCCTTCGTACCTGCGAAATCGCCTACTTCAGTAAGTTGCTTCAGGTGCGTAATGGGTACCTGTCTGGAAGGGCGGGCATTCCCCTCCCTTTTGCCACTTTGTTTGGCTTGTACCCTTGTGCATGTACTAGTGTGTCCCTGTACTAGTTGGAATGTCGTATGGGGCGGTATATCGGGCGAGGAAACGAAATTTATAGTTGTAGCAAGGATTCACAAGGCAAGGAACTGCATCTCTCAACATAGCCGGCTCCGAACATCTACGCCTCTCTACCCACATGGCTTCTGACTACAGTCTTCCTGTAGTTGGTGGTTCACCGCAGCGGCACCATCCAATTTCGAGAGCATTAGGCAAAAATGAGAAAAACCGTCGAGAGTGAATAGTTTTACCGGGTCTACTTTAACTGGTGTTCCGCACTAGAGTTGGCAACCCGAGACGTGATAACAGCCCGGCTCATGTGACGGGGGGGTTGCCATCTCTATTCCGCACTCCCTACTGCCAGCCACGTACTTAGATGAAAGTCCTCGTCAAACTTCGCGTCCATGCCGGCGACATCAACAGTCAGGTTGTCCAGGCGAAGAACATCATGCTGGAGCGCTCATCACTGGGGACGCACATCCTTGCCGACGTCATTGGGGATGCGATCCAAAAAGCGCGGTGGATCGAGAGCGGACTGAGAACTCGTTCCATTCGCTTCTACGACAAGGACTTTGAGGAGTACGTCGACGTCGAAGAGGACGAGCGTCCGGTGGGCCTGGGCAAGTACGAAGTCGTGCTGGAGAAAACGCCGCGAATCGCAGTCGCTACGGCGTCGCATGGGCTTCCGATAGCGGCGACGAGCGCTGGTAGACTCGCGTCGGAAGACCATCAGAACGGGTATGTCCGAACAATTTCGACCGCTTCTAAGGCCCTGAGTACTTACCGGAAACGTTCAGTCAAACGTCCGTCGAGTTCTACGTCAAATCGTTGTCGGGCCGAATGTTTACTTTCAACATTCTGAAACGGTTAGTTTCCGCGCGAACTAAAGCAAAGGCGGCACGTAACCCCTCTCCTGAGGAGATATGTCGACGCTCTTTGCTGAAGTGCGCAAATTTCCTTTGACTTTTAGCGAAGACTATCACCGGAACCTGCTCGTCACGGACACCGTCGAGACTCTGAAGGCGAAGATCGAGCACTTGTTTGGGCTGCCGCCGAGCCAGCAACGGCTGGTCTCTGCGCAAGGCCGAGAGATGCGCAATGAGCAGACGCTGGACGAATTTCCCCAGCTCGGCGGGTCGAAGATTGAAGTTTCTCTGTAACCATTTTTGCCTTCCACTGATGTCTACCATTTTCACTCGCTAAATTCCTTCCCACTTTCCATTAGCACGTTTTGCGCCATTTCTGCCTTCGACTGTACCTCTTTGCTGGCTGAAATAAACTTCCGTACCAATACCATAAAACAACAAACGATGTCTATTTAAAGGCAGCAGTCGCTTTTCGAAAGCGTCTTTCGTTGAAGACGTACTATAAGGTCGCACTCAGAAATCCTACAAGTCTTTCCAGAGTGCAAGTAGGTAGGGCGTGAACCTAATGACCGCCGGTATACGATGAAGCGTCGTAAGCATGACGGGAATTTCCGGATGCAGCCAAAGTTCGATTCCGTCAAGTGCCTCTTGAGATCGTTTCCTTTCCTGGTCCCGCTCGCGTGCGGGGGCTCTATGTTATACAAACCGTCGCGCTAATAAAACGGTGGATACGGCTCGTTCGGCTCGAAGCGAGCAGCATGCAGGCAAACGCCTAGCTACAGAGAGAGCTGGTTTTAGAGGGTTCAACGGCCGTAAACGCGATTTTTTGAGGCGTTACATAGTGCGTGGGAGGTAGGTAAAACAGTGCACCGTTGTCGTCGCACAATTTCTGGACGTACCTTACGCATGCGACGTCCAAATGTCTCGAGTTCCAAGCTCCATACGTACGTAAAACTGGGCAAATCAAGGACTAGACACACTGAACTAGGGCCTTAGACTAGGCTTAATAAGGCCACAATGCCGCATTTACCGACGGGCACGCGGAGCTGAATCCATGCCTAGCAGTTGCCTAAGCCTACGTAGGCCATGCTTGCCCATGATGGTTGAAATCACTTATACTTTACAGAACGGTACTTTCATTCTTGTCGTTGAGCCGGTACCTTGTCTGTGCCTAACCGTGCCTTTTGGCCTGCGACAAAACTCTTCAGCTGGAAGCCCGTACCAGATGAGTTCATCAGTCAAGCGTACTGCCAGTACATTCCCCCCTGCGCCTGCGAGACACAGCATTGCACCATCCCTGGAAAGGAGTCGGCTCTCATTACACAGACCCAACAAGGGGAGGGGTGTGTGCAAAGCGATAAGCGATCCGAAGCTCTACGTCGAATGGTCCAACAACAGAACTGATGTACAACCTTCAATTTCCTCGTATTTGCCTCTTAGTCGGAGATTCCTGGTGTTCGCTGAAGTTCTCGAATTCTTCAGTGAAGATTGAGTACGAACAATGAAGGGGCAGAAAGATCATGTTGGTTATAGGGGAAGAACTTTAGAGGGGTGAAGGAAAGTCATGCATATCTTGACAAGTTTGCTCGAAGGTGGTCTCATGTTTATAATTCCTGCCCCACCCTCCAACTTCCCTCACGCCCACCCTCTAGCTTCCCCCTAACTTCCCATTTCCCTGTAACCAACAAGTGAAAAATGAAGAAACTGGAAATCTTAATGAAAAATTTCGCCCACGCCGATTACCTACTTCCGCCCACTGCTTCTGTGGAATGCTGCAGAATTGTCGAATTTTGAAGCGTGATCCTCTGACGTACACGCACGGCCGTTGTCCATTGTTCGTCTTTGCCTTCTTGTCCGTGAAGACTACGTCCTATAGGGATTTCTCTTTTTTTCCGGGCACTGAGCATTGACTGAGCACTCTCTCCCCGGCTTCGGTTGACTGATTTGGGCAGTTCATTTTCAGTAGACAGTTCACTGATGAAATGTACGTAACCGAAATCTTGGGAATTTCGCGAAGCACGCCAGGTCGTAGGTCGCATAATGCTTTTCGGTTCTTTGGGAAACTTTTTCGGTAGGCGTATTTTTTCGGTCCTGGTCGATTTTACGAACGGCGGTTCGGCTTTCTTAAGCGTGTCTATCGTACGTAGAGCTAAGAATTTCTGCTGGTTTCCCAGCCTCAAGCAGCATTTAAACGGGTCGCCTTCGTTCCCTCGCTATCGCTTGACGTTTCAGTCATCGTTGCTACTACTCGCTTCAACTCGGCGTATCCGTTCCGCGGAACTTCAGACGTTAATCTAAAGTAAGCTCCTTTTGTGGCGTAAGGCGTCCCCCCCCTCGAACATGGTTTCGTTTTTCTAACTTTAAGCGTTCCCTTTGCTGGCTTAAGGTTTTGTATGGGGTACCAAATAGGTGCTACAAGGGCCGGAAGCCTTCTGGGAACTGTCTAGACGGCTTCCTAACGTGTAGAGACCGGTGCCCATGCCATGATGCCGTGGCACGGCCTGTATCCGAACCCTTGCTACACGGCTCAGCATCACGTCATGGCGCCATAAAATGCCTGAGTTTTAAGCTTTGCTCCTTGTCGTCATTCTTAGATGAAAGTCCTCATCAGGCTTCGCGTCTACGACGACAACGACGACGTTGTCCAGCGGAAAGATGTCTCGGTGGAGACGCAACGAACCGACACGCTCCGTGGCGTCCTTCGCAATGCGATTCGCAAAGCGCGGTGGAACGAGAACGGGCTAAGAACTCATTCGATTCGATTGTACGACCAGGACTTCGATACGGACGTCGACGTCGAAGAGGACGAGCGTCCGGTACACCTCGGGCAGTACCGAGTCGAGCTGGAGGAAATGCCGCCAGTAGCGGTCGCTACTCCCTCTCCTAGTCCGCCGACAGCGGCGGCGACGTCCGCCGTGAAAATCGAACAGAATGAGTACGTCCGAACAAACGCTTCCCGAGCTTTGAGTACAGGCAGGCTTTAGGGACACGCCCGTCGAGTTCTACGTCAAATCGTTATCGGGACAAAAGCTTACTTTCTACCTTCTGACAAGGTTTGTTTCCGCTCGTTTTTAGGAAAGTAAGACTCGCTTTCGGTCCAAGTATTTTCCGTCAGGCAGATTCGGCCCCGGTATTTTTGGCCCCGCCTAAAATTTGAATCGGTGGTTCGATCTCGGTCTTTTTTATGTCCCGGACATGGGAATACAAGTCGTATTACACCGTACAGTCGTAGCGTGGCATCAGTCTAGGCAGCATCAGTAAACGCCTAGGCTTTTCTTAGGTGCTCAGGCTCAGGCTGTTTTGGGCACGTAGGCGAAGGCTGAGCAACAGGCTGAATAAACTGAATTTTGCACTGGCTTACGGCGCCCGGGATCGAAAATACAGGCACAGAAATCTCATGGAGCGCTCAAGGAAGTTGTCAAAGAAAACATTATGCGTAACCCCTCTACGCAGACCTTACATCAACGCTTTCTTGGCTGAACTATCGTTATTTGGTTTTCAGTCCTGAATACCCCGGCCACCGAGACGTGCTGGCGACGGACACCGTGAAGACGCTGAAGGAGAAGATCGAGTACCTCGACGGCATACCCACGCGCCAGCAGCGACTGATCTCCTCGCAAGGTCGGGAGATGCGCAACGAGCAGACGCTGCGCGAGTTTCCACAGCTCGCCGGGTCGACGATCGAACTTACTATGTAACAATGTTTTTTTTCTTTTACTATTCTCCACCACTTTTACTCACTCAATTCCTTACCACCCCTCCACTGGTTTTGCTCTCACTTCTCCTTAGCATCTTTTTGTACCACGTCGCCTTACTGGCAGGAATAAACTTTGATACAAATGCCATGAAACAAGAAACGCTGTAGGGAACGACAGCAATCACTTTTGAAGATAGTTTTCGTAGATTTCGTTATAAGCCTGCATGCGTTCAAAGCCTAATCCTGCTGCCATAATTTCCCTAAGTGGCCGGTCTGGCTATTTTCCGAAACTCCGAGAGGGTGGTATCTATACTTCAGCTACCACTACTGCTAGGGCGCCCAGACAAACAAGAAAGGATTTGGTAGCCAAAATTCGACCAAAAGTTGGGCACATTAAATCAAAAATTCCAAAAAAGTCTTCATCTCGGGCGACCATCCTATAGTTTATAAGTGCCTTAAAGGTGTCACGGGATGTCAGACTTGAGGGCGTTTCTTGCACTAATTCCTTTGAGTACGAGTAGTAGTAGTAGTATGAGTACGGCTTCTGTTATACGTACACTGTAGGCGGCCACATCCTAGCCGGAGCCGAGTCCAGCACAATACAAATAGTCGCGATTATTTGTTTTTTTATCTCTGGAATCACTAACTGGACAATAAACGCGCGGACGCTGTGGCTACTTGAAGTCCTCGCGCTTCCAGTCCGACCAGTAGTGGATCCGGATCCGCTCGAGCAGCTGCTTGACGCGCGGGAACTCATCGTCCAGAAGGTCCGTTATCGGCTGCCGGAAGGGCAGGTAGTAGCCGACGCCCAGGTGGCCGAACACCGTGAAGTCGGGCTGGAAAACACGGCGTTGGTTATCGTGAAGCAAGACAAAGTGTTAGGCATGATGCTATCGCTTCTTAGGAAACTAGATACGACCTACATCTACTCAGCCTGGCTTAAAACTAGAGGCTCGCGGCATGCGGATAAACATGAGAAATAAGGAACGACTCAAAACCCAAGGCAACCTGACCCCTACATCTGCCTCATCTGCCTTCCTAACTGAGGGGAATCGGTAAACCAGTTAGACATGGGGTCAAATGAGTGTCCTCTAAGAAGATTCACCGCTGGGGGGGGTGTAAACTGTGAGGCTGCAAAGCGACCATTCCCTTCCGTTCATCGAGGTCCGTCTCGCGGAAAACGGCCCGTTGCCCCGCTCCCGCGACATTCCGTACTGAGGATGGCACGGATCACGAAATGGGGGTTTTCATTTTACAGTCCGCTAACTCTACTTGACGACAAAGTGCTAAACAATTCTCGGACGTGCTACCAGACTCATTCCCTGTACATGTCCCGGGTATTGGTCATGAAACCAGGCCAATTTTCGGTCACCGAAAGGGCATTCCTCGCCCTAGCCCTTGTCGAGGACTCTATACTCCGTGCCGGGCCCTTAGCTGAAGACGTCGTACCGTTGTGGGGCGTACG
This sequence comes from Aphelenchus avenae, assembly GCA_020875895.1. Classification (NCBI taxonomy): domain Eukaryota; kingdom Metazoa; phylum Nematoda; class Chromadorea; order Rhabditida; family Aphelenchidae; genus Aphelenchus; species Aphelenchus avenae. The sequence goes on along the minus strand of JNEY01000556.1, from coordinate 39,389 downwards.
CCGATGAGGAACTTCTTATCGCCGAGAATGTCGTCTAGCGCTTGCACGTCGCGCCGCAGGATTTCGATGATTGTCTCCCTCGAGTGCCGAGCGATGCCCTCCGCTTTGAGGCGATAGCGGGCCTGAAAATTGCAAGTAGCATGTTTCTGAGTAAAAATGCAATAGGAAAAATTGGGTGCATCTTCGAAAAACTGTGAGAATTTATTAAAATTTAGCAAAATTGTTGAAATTAAAAAGTGTTAATCTTTTCCTTTTTATTTTCAGTTTTCCCACAAATTCTATCGTACAATATAAACGAAGGCACGGTAAAAGAAGGTTCGTTTTGTAAGCAAATAAATAAAAAAAACAAAAGTTCTCATCGCTGAAGAAAGTGGTATAGTCAAGCTTACATTGTCCGCCAGCTTCTTCGCGATGAACGGCGTCACCAGCGGCGCCAGTAGCGACGGGATAGGCAGTCCGCTGACGTTCGGGTTGGCCGCGTTCTGCGCGTTCTCCAGCGAGCGGAAGTAGGTGATAGCGCTAAAATCACGGTCATTCGTGTGTCAAAGATTGCAGGAAAACGTACTAGTAAGCGCTGCCCTCCATCATGCGGTCGATGGCTCGCGCGAGGCCTCGCTGCTCGGTGGTAAGCTCTTCCTGAAAGAAGCTACGTTTGAAGTGTGGTGTGTGCTGTATGAGTATGTCATTAAGATCGGCATCCGTACCGTATTACGGGCCGTACCCGCCGTAGCTGTAGCCTAAGCCTTAAAAATACGGCTACAACTACGGTATGGGTCCGATCCGCCAGGTACGGCTTAAGGTACGTCTGTATTTTCGGCTCTTTTACGTATTACGGGCCGTTAAACTTGGGTACGGCTACCGTACGGCAGGGGTCACTACAGGTACGGCTACTTTACGGGCCTCGTGGGTCAGTACGGCTTTACGGTGAGGGTGGTCGCCCCCGATCTCTAGAATGTCAGGGGACCCAAACAGGAAAGGAACGTCCCAATCAGGAGCGCCGAAAGGTACCGATCTAGGCATTGCCAACATTATGTACACGCAAGGATAAAGTGATTATAGGGCCCTAGCTGCTTTACAACCTGTGGCGTAGGCAAGAGAGGAATCTAACTTCTTAGTGGTGGCTCGCACTCTTCGAGGCTGTTCAGTCGTGTGAACTGTTCGGGCCGCCTAATCGAGGCTCGACCCGCACCGAAATCCCGATCGGACCGGCCAGGGCCTAGTCAGATCTGATCATCCCTGAGCGCAGCAAGCATTGTCAACTGCTCTCGCTTACGTCGATCTTGAAGTGCTTGCTGAGATGCCAGAGGATGAGCTGCGAGTCCGCCACCTGCTTGCCGTTGAGCTCGATAAACGGAAGGCGTCCCTCCTTCGAGCGCACCGTCCACGAGCCGAGCACCTAAAGTTGTGCTTTATGGGAACGGCGTTAGCAAGGTTGCGACTAATTCAGCTGTCAATTTTGCTCTTTTCGGGGCATAAGTCACATTGCAGCCGACTAATTTTGGCGCGCTAGACGCCTTCAGAATCAGGTTTTCACTAATATTGGCTCGATTTTCGCAAAAGTTGCTTAATATTGCCTGCATTGCACATGCCTGCCATCTCGCTTGTCACAAATCGTTCCAGTCGAAACATGGGGCGATAATGACGCATTTGCTGCATTTTACACATTCGGAACTCTCCATAGTTCCGAGGCTTTCCTCGGTTCGATAACTTGCCTCGTGCTTGATGTTGTTGGCGCGAAGGAAGGTCTCGACCTTCATGCAGAACGGCGACATGTTCGGGATCACCGGCGACCGGTGGAACTGGTAGAGGTAGACGACGTTCTCCTTCCAGTTCGTCTTGTGCAGCTCCGGCGGCTTCCCGATGGAGTAGCTAAAGAGTATGTGAAGAACAAAAGTTACTACCACTATGTAAGAAGACTTCAGATTTGAAGACATACCTGCGCACTGGGACGAGTAGCCGAAGCCGCGAGACTAGGCTCTTCTGCATGACTAGCTTTCTCTAAAATGTGAATGCTGAAATCCGAGCAGAATTCGCAGTTTTGGTAGTAATGCAGCCGCAATAACGCTAAAAATCAGCTGGAAAATCCACCTATTTTAGGCCCATTTTAGTCCAAATTTTAGCCTTTTTGGTCCAAAAGATAGTGGTACTATAGTGGAGCATTTTTCGCTACATCTACACAACATAAGGTCCTTCTACGCGAAGGACCGGGTTGCTTTGTAATGGTCGTGAAGTTATAGCAAGCATCATCAGGGCGTCAGCACGGAAGGAATCGCAGCGATAAGTGGGTACGGCTTGGCGATGTGCCTTCAACTTGGCGTGAGTTCTCTTAGTCGGATGCGGGCGGATAGCGACCTGAACATCAAAGCGGGAAAGAACGACGGCATTAAGCTTAGAATATAATATGCAAGTTAGTAAGTGAGGAGGACAAATACTGCGTGCGCATTCCGAAAGCCAAAACCGAGCTTGCCGAAGCTGGGTTTTTCTTTGTCTGCTAGCCGCTCGACTCCGTATGTAAGCAGGAGAAAAGTGTCCAAAGTTGATCTTTGTTCCCACTGTCGGGTATACAACTGAAATTTTCATCTTCACGCGTAATACTTCCATCGATGGACGTTGTTACCGTTTTATTCGCGTACCAATGCCGTTTACTTCGACTCTCTGCGGCATCGGGACAAATTCAGGCTCTCCGTGGTTCTAGTGGAACTGCTACAAACACTCGCGTATTTTAGTGCAGGTGACGTGCGGTAATGGCTGTTGCAAGACACAAGAAGTGCCTCACGCATGGTCTGTCACGGGTTCCTGCCCAAACGTTTGTCAAACTAAGCGAAAGAACAGCACGGGAGAAAGCCTGAGCCTAAGCCTGAACCAAATCCCAACAGGCTAAGCCTAAGCGTGGACGTGGCTGAGTAACAGGGACTAAGCTGCGTTGAGGGATTCGAAATTTAGGGAGGAGCCATTTGGAAGTTATGCGGGATCCGATTGTTGAGTGGGAGGGGGAGATTTTTGCGCATTCACCTTTGGTGAAAGAGGTCGTAAAAATACACGTTCCTAGTGCGTGGCACAATCTCCGGAGAACCAGAGTCTGCACTATTGTTAGCACATTTCAACCCGTACATTTTCCTGTACTTATACATCCGTACCATACCGTACTGCGTGCCGTACTTTACGGTACGTTGTACGGTACGGCGCATGTTCAGTACCGGCTTCCGTACCGTACCGTTCTGGCGAGGTACGGAATATGGTACGGCATCATTCTCTGGCTAAAGACGTACTAGTACGGAACGCAGTATGGGCCGTGCCGTACTCGGTAATGTGCTCTACTATTCGGGAAGGTCAGTACGGTCAAGGAGTGCAGTACGGAAGTACCTTTCCACGGCCATCGTGCTCAAGCAGACTTCTTGTATTTCTATCAAATACAAATCTAACGACAAAAAGACAAGTCAGGCGATAGGCTCAAGAGTGTTGGGTCTTGTAGTCCTCGAACTTCTGCCGCTGCGTCTCGTACTCGGCCATGTTCTGCTTCTGCTGAATGGAGTTGATTCGGTAGCGCACATTCGCCTTCCGCCGGTCGCGTTGCCACCGCTCGTCGAGCAGCACAAAGGCTAAAATTTCGCGTGTAAATTTAAGTGTAAAATCTGAAAAGTATAGAGATTTAAATAACAAAATAATTAAAAAATAAAGATCAAATAATAAAAATTTTAATGCAACCAATTAGAAATTTCCAAAGGTAAAAAATAAAAGTCAATTTTAAAAAAACCATTTAAACCACACATAAATGTTTTAAATTTATGCGCACCCAAGCAGTAAGGTGGCGTGGGTATAGTTCCCCCGGTCCCGTGGATACATTTCAAAAGACACTGAGTGTCTCAAGAGGAACGTATTGCAAAACTTACAAACGATTGCGCCAGTGAAGACGCAGCTCGCGAGGAACACTCGGAATCCGGTGAAGAACCTCCACTTTGGCACTGTAGCTGGCGAGACCATTCTAAACGCGAACATGCACACTTCATGGCCTTCGTCTGATCAGAATGCATGCGAATGGACATAGCATTTTTCACAGGTGGAAAGTCGCATGTATTTCGAATCCGTTTATTACCACCATTCCGGCAATGCGGCATGCAGCCGTTATTACGAAAACACAGAAGGAGCAGGAAGGAAGACAGTAAGCAGCGAAGGGCACTTGGCACAGAGTGGGCTAAGTGGCGTCGGAACACAGAGAAGTTATCTCGAGGCATGGTGTCAGACACGAGACAGTTATCGGATCGGATCACAGAGACAGCAGTACCAAAAAGGAGACAAGGAGTCAGAAGGAGCTGGTTCCGCATAAAGGTCTGCATGCGTTCGCAAAATGTGTGCGCGAATTTGCAACAGCGGAACCAGCCCCGATGACGGTGCGCTACAGACGATTGGCTAAGACGCGGAATTGCACAAATCCACGGTGAAGACGTAATGAGAGCGAGGCATATGCGGCGTTACAGCGAAGTGAGAAACGTCGTGGGGGTGCACCCGGATATAAGCCACTCAGGTCGAGACATGCTGTACTAATAAGGCGAGAGCTGAGAGCGCAGTGAGAGTAACAACGGTGAGAGCTCAGAGCAGGAAACGGGGAAATTAAAGTGTGGTTGAGGACCGGGAGAGACGATATCACAGAAGGAAATTTGCATTTGCAGCATAGGCGTCATTTGCGAGAAGCGTAAGTCGGGTGCAAAAGGTACGGCTTAGTATCCGGCGCTCTGCTCGTAGTCCTCGACGACGGACAGGGTCCGTTTGGCGTGATCGTAGAGCTGTTTCGCGCGGAGCACTTTGTCGGAGAGCCGAATCGCGATTTCCCGCGAGTTGCACCAGAGGTGGGGGTTAGTTGCGCGACGAGCCGCCGAACTGTTCTGCTCGTACGTGAATTCTGAAAAGGAATAGTACAATAAAAACCATAGAAGGGAATAGTACAGCAAAATCGTTGAAGGGAATAGTACAGTAAAATCGTTGAAAGGAATAGTACAGTAAAAATCGGACGGGTATTCTCCGACCGCCACGTACCAACTGAGTTCAGCCCGGTCGAGGAGGGCTGGACGTTCTTGAGGTACTTGTACGGAATTCGCTGCACGACGGTGCTCGAATGGTCGTCGATTTGCTTAAGGACGTAGCACTGTTCAGTGCAGATTAGTGCTCGATGAACGGACCGCTGGCCCTTGACGTCCGCAGTGAGGAAGACGACCACGTCGAGGAGGCTAAAATACGCGTACAATCGCGATGAAATGCATGTATTTTCTAACACGAAGTACAAAATAGTAAGCGTATGTTGCTTGGCTTACATTTCGTTGGTGGCGTAGCCACTAATGCGCAACAGCTCCTGTTGCGCATCAGCCAGCTCTCGGCCGTAGCACGGAAGGAGCGATTGCAGATTTGTGCACACTCGCGGTAGACGCACTCGTGTCTCGGGAAAGTGCGATTTGCGAACCAGCGGACCGCCGACCACATCCTTCAATGCGGAAGCTGCTCCTTCGACGAGATCCAGCATTCCTTGAACGGGCTTCGTGACGGTGTCCACCGCACCCGTCGTTATGCCACGGACCACACCCTAAAAGGAAATCCAGATAATTATGGCAAAAGATGTCAAATCTTACAGCAGCTCCATCCTCGCGGGTCGCTGCTATTGTGTTCTTCGCAATGGCGGTAAGACCGCCGAACACGCCGACGCCGAGCCCTTTCAAACCACCGTAAAGGTGCGAAAGAGCGGTCGTATTCTCTTGTTGCGACTGAGATCGCAGCATTTTCCGCCGCATGACTTCGTGTTGCTCGTCGAAGGTCAGCGAGCCGACACCGTGAGCCATGGAAGAAGCTACCTAAAAACCAAAGTTAAATACGCAGATTAGTAAAATACATTTGGAGCCGACGATGATTAGCAACAAAACCCACCTTTGAAATGCTATTGGTGACGCCGTAGCCCAGTCCGGAGACGAAGCCTCCCACGTCGCCTTCAAAGAGCAGCCCTTGGAAGCTTTCCCGCAGATCGGTCACTAGTCCGAGCGGATTTCCGAAAGCATCCATCGTGACGACGATGTTCAGCGTCTGCTTTTGCAATTCCGCTAAAATCTACGATACGTTACTGTACACTGAACAATACAGAAATTCCTTGCTAGGACGGTAGTTACAGTAGTAGGTATTACCGAACACGGTCAACATTAACTGTAAGGACGAGCAAACGATTACTGTGCCTCCGAGCTCTACTGTAATTAGGAAAAGCGTTACTGTATCTACTTGCGCCCAAATGCTACTGTAACGCGCAATGTTTGCATAGACACAGTAAATGAGTGACATTCGCTACAGTAAACTTACCCATGTAAAACTGGCTCAACGTTTCCACCAAGAACTTGAGCGTCTCGAAGTAGTGGAATTGGCGGAAAGGGTGGCAGCGTGACGAGAGCATTTTCAAAGCTCACTAGCTTGACGTTGAACTGCTCCTTGAGCCTACGGAGCTCTCGAGAGAGACTGTTCTTCGGGACTGTGCCCACTAAATTTCCGTGAAAAAGGTCAAGGAGCTGTTTAGGAGGAGCTTACCTGACAAGGAGAGATTTCCAACTTCCAGGTCCAGTGTACCGAAGTAGCACCGTCTCGTGGGCGTGGACATGCTGACACTTTCCGGTTCGATGTTCGGCGGTTGAAGGAGCGTCTTCGGTTGGACGCTGTCGGCCGTTCCGGTTTCCTGGATGAACTGGACGAATTTCCACAGCAGCGTCTCGTCGAGCAGTACGCACATGTCGCAAAGTTTGATGCGGAAACACTAAAGGTGAAAATCCTGTAAATGCTCCAATTCAATGGAAATTCTTACATCGAAAGCGTCGTAATTTTCCATCGGCGTGCAGTTCATCTCAAGCTTGAGCGCTGGTTGCATGGTTATCGCAGAGAGCGCGTCCGCGTGGCTATCAATGGAGTCGGCGTCGCCTTTGAGAGCGTTGACCTCGCAGTAGAGCACCTGCCACCGCTCGGTTGTTAGCAGCTGGTTGTCGACCTAAAAGCGTCCAGTTAGGACCCAAGATCGCACGGATGACAACGAAGACATTACAAAGGGAAAAACGTGTGTGCAAGTTAGACCGCTTGAAGAGCAACAAGAACACAGTGAACGCATAACCCTTACCTGTATTTGGTTTACGTGCCCATTTAACTGGTACGTCTTCTGCTTCTTCTCCATGTGGATTTGCACCCTTGGAGTCTTGCGTAGATGAGCTCCTCGTGTGCATTGTTAACGAGGCTGATGCCGATTCCCGATGGAAGCACCATGCTGGCTTCAAAACCGCTGAGCTCGTCGGCTTGCGTAGTGCTTGTCCGAGGTGAAGTTGCGCGACGGCTCCGCTCGCTAATTCGTCCGGCTGTGAGCGAGAGTTCCCGGTCTCGGTCCGCTCGGTCCGTAATGCGAACGACCTAAATTCGCAAGTAGAGTACGCACAAATTTATAAACCTGCGAAGTAGAATCCTGTACAAGGCTGTTTTATACTGCAAGGCGGCCACTACCGGTAGTTTGAAGTTGGAAGGTATGCGCAGGTGGGCGATATGGAAGTCTATATAGTCCCTTCCATGGAATCACACCTACCAGTGTCGGTCCGACATGCAGACACTGAACGTCCAGTACTCCACTGCCGGGCTTCTGCCGCTGTTTCCGGAATAGTTGGTTCAATGGAGCGTCCTCTGCGGCTGGTCGCGCTAGTGGCGCCGAGACATACAGGGTGTTGCCGCGAGCCTCCACATAGCGGTCTGGAAGGCCGCATTTAAGCCGACCATCCTAAAGACAAAAGAATTACGGTAACCACGTATACTCCTGCGGCTGCTCCTTCTTCCTCGTCATCTTTCTTGTTTCCAGGAGAGGTCACCTACCATTGAGAACTGCCAATGCTGCGTGGCATTTCGTGCAGAGTTGCGCTTCTGCATCATTAGCGCGCCGCCAGCCTTCTCCAACACGTCGAGTACATAGCGCTCGTTGGGCTTCGCTCGGTGATTCAAACCGACGTTTTCCATGCAACCATCCTCCGCCAGGTGCCAGAGTTGACTTTGGCTGCTGTCGGTGACGTTAAGCTGCGTGAGCATGACCTTGCCCTCCTTGAGGACGGACATGACGAGGTCGCCGTCTTCGCTTCGTTGCGTGGGATTCGTGTGCCTAAGCCAGTGGTTGGCTGACGTATTTACAACTCGCTGGTATACTCATTTGCAACTCGTTGTATGCATTTGCGAGTCCTTTTCAGACGCATTTCGAGCTCTTTATGGACGCGTGTAACACTTGTTTTCCGTACTTGACACTAGTTTAATGCACACTAGCAATCCCCAACTCAAATGTTTAACAAAAAATGCACTCCCGTGTGATTTCCTCTTTAACGTAAGGGCATAGTTTTTTTGTTCATCCTTGCCAGATCACGGGCCTCGGTGCAGGCCCACGCTTCCCACTGCGGTCCATGACAGCGCATTCCATCGCGGTCCGTACCCACACATTCCATCGCGGTCCAGGACCACGTATTTCACTGCGGTCCGGAACCACACATTCAATTGCGCTCCGGGACCGCGCGCAGCAATGCGGTCCAACACCGCATTCCACTGCGGTCCGAGATCGCGCATTCCATTGCGGTCCATGAGTGCATTGCCCGGCGGTCCGGTACCAATTCATTACGGGACGGGACCACGTATTCATCAGCGGTCCGTGACCACGCACAGCAGTGCGGTCCGTGCACATACATTCCATTGCGGTGCAGGACCATTTATTCCACTGCGGTCCGTGCCCACAAAATTCCATTGCGATCCTGGACTGCATTCCACTGCGGTCAGGGACCACGCATTCCAAAGCGGCCCGTGCGCATACATTTCATTGTGGTCCAGGACCACGTATTCCCTGCGGTCAGCTCACTCAAAATTCCATAGCGGTCCGTGCCCACACATTCCATTGTGGTACCACGTTTTCCACAGCGGTCCGTGACCACGGCCAGCAAATGCGGTCCGTGCCCACACATTCCATAGCGGTCCGTGCCCACACCAGGACCACGTTTCCACAGCGGTCCGTGACCACGGCCAGCAAATGCGGTCCGTGCCCACACATTCCATAGCGGTCCGTGCCCACACATTCCATAGCGGTCAGTGCCCGCACATTCCATTGAGGTCCGGGACCACCGGGACCTTACATTCTATTGCGATCCAGGACTGCATTCCACTGCGGCCCAGGCTTGCATTTCACTGCGGTCCGTGCCCACACATTCCATTGCGGTCCAGGACTACGTATTCCACCGCGGACCGTGACCACGCAGAGCAAGGCGGTCCGAGTCCGCACATTCCACTGCGTCCGGGACCACACATGCAAACTACGTTACGGGATTGCATTCCGTTCCGCTCCGGAACCACGCCTTCCATTGCAGTGCGTGCCCACGCGGCACAGGCCACGCATTTCCCTGCGGTCCGGGACCACGCATGCATTGCGGTCCAGGATTTCATTCCATTGCGGACCGGGACCACCCATTCCATTGCGGTCCGGACCAAACATTCCAATCTCAGAAAGCAATTCCCCCTAGATTCCAGACATTTCCGGAATGAAAAATTAGAAAAGGTCATTGCCGACCTTCCGATTAGATCGGATTCCGACCATAGGTATTGCTTCCTTCCAAATGCGGATCGGAAGTCCATTTTGGCCCTTCGATCGGATCCGAATCCGACGAAGGGCATTGTTTGGCAAAAATCGGTAAAAGTTGTTACCGTCCTTCCGATCGGATCGGAGAATTGACGGGCATATCCGAGGTCGGATCGGATGCAAAGACACTGTAAATTCCGACCGCGCAGAAAATGTAATGCCGCAACCATTGACTTTGGCCCAGCCCCCGTTTGCATGATGCAGTTGATTTCTGGCATTGTTTTTAATCTTAAAAACATACCCATCGAACGACGGCAGGTACTGTATGAAGACGTGGTTGGTGTAGACCAGCGGCGGTCCCTGGGTGGGCTTCGACGGGTCGTAGGTGTGCGACTTGTTCTCGTACACTTGCAGGGTGAGCAGCTTGCTCGCGTACAGGTCGTCCCATGCGTAATCCGCGACGCTATTTGCGCGGCATATCGTGCGCAAGTGATGCTCTCGGCAGCGGCCCGAGGCTTGCTGGTAGAGAACCGGGACCGGAGAGAGATTCTCGATCTTGATGGGCGCCGGGAAAAACGATGCGTCCGTGAACGTGACGGAGAAGAAGGCGCTGCTGAGAATGATTTCTGCTCGGACGAAGCGAGGTGTTTCGTCTCGGTCGCTAAATACACCAAGTGTTTTGGACGGTGTTACTCGAAACTGACCGCATGGTTATATGGAACGATCCGATGTGGTCGATTCGGAAAGGACAACTCCAATGAGGGACATCTTCCCGTCGGATGCAGAGCATGCGCTTGTCTTCGAAGTTCTCATGCCAGATGAGATTGCACTTGCTTGCAATTCGGACGTGCTTGCTCGGTCTCTAGAACACAAAATTTAGCAAAAGATTGCGCATGCGCAACCGTGCCTGAATGTCTTCCTCGTGACACACGAACAGCTGCACGGACGACTGATTGTTGAGATGGTAGCGCGGCGTGAAGATGACAACTTGAGTGTCCTTGTACCGTCCGGTGCCTTGACGCAGCTCCACGCCAACGTTGTAAATCCTAAACGCATCTTCAGGGCTACAGTACGGCGTCATTGCCCTTACAAGGTGGAGAGATCATCGTGAGTAACGAGCAGCTTGAGAGCTTGCACTCCGGGCGAGAGCGAGAACCGCCGACTGTATTGCGGTCTGTACCCTGGCTCTGGTGCAAAGTCTCTTCC
>JNEY01000556.1:0-18522 GCA_020875895.1 Aphelenchus avenae | reverse complement strand
ACAGTCGCTTGTCAGTCCGCGTCGCCGCGCTGTGCTTCGTCGCGCTGCAACTGCTCGCCGCGTTGATGCCCGCCGCGGAGGCCTACCCGAGGACGATAGCGTTGGCGCGTCGGAACGACGACTTCGACAGCCTGCTCAGTGAGCTCAAGTCAAAGGGCTCACGCATGCGGTAAGCTAGCGGGATACTACCTATTTTTAATGAAGAAAGAACTTAGTTTAACATTTTTTACATTTTTCTGAATTTTTATTTTTTTATAATAAAGTATAATAAAACATACACAATAATAACAAATAAAAGTATTTTACTTATGTTTTCACTTTAATTTTCGACGGGAATCTCTCAACTTGTGTTCGAGACAGACTGACTCATCCAGGCTATCCTTTGCTCATTTCGCATTTCGCCGGATCCGCACAGACCGTGCACTTTCCAGCTAGCCTGAACTCGCGCAACAATGTCGGTATTTTCCTCCCCAGTGACATTGTGGTCAAAAAAGTTCGCTCATTGCAAGCGGCCGTTGGACTGGCGTCGGAAGTATGCAAGACTGGAATAAAACCACAATCCAGTGGAATAGACGGCTCTGCCCAGAGAAAAATATACGCGCCTAACCTCTTTGTTTCGACGCTTTAGGCCACTACTGAGGCGTGCGCGCGCAAATTGGTCTAAAGTTTCCTTCCCTATAGCATTACAACGGACAAAGTGTGGCCTATGTTTTTTTTTGCTTTAGGCCAGCCTAAGTGAACACTGAGCAGCTTGAAGCGTAGCCTAAGTGTTGCCAGCGTTCTGTGGTCTTTGTTCTTTTTTACTCTGTGGGCCTATCATTTTCCGGCTATGGCCTTACCGCCTAACAGGTTCGAGTGCCCTTTTGGGTTCGAGCCCTCCTAAGGAGTCGAGCGCTGCTTGTGGGCCAGCTCGCGTTTCCCGGAAACACTCACGTCACTCCACAAGAGCGTCTTACCTTTCCCACCCTCAACACCACAACACGGCCAATTCGCTCTAATCGCCCACACCTTTTGGGTGTCCTCCAGTCCGATGCTTACGTAACCAGGGGCGAAGCGTTCCGGAAATCGTCATCGGGGCCTGGCGAACCTGGGTAAAATCCTGGGCGTTTTCCAGGCTATGCGCGTCATCGGTTCGAAACGCCCTAGTAGACGCCCTTCACCGTACATTTTCCAGGAATCCCTGCCTGGTTGCAATCAGGGCCTTGCTAGGGCCTTTCCAGGCTTCCCAGGGCATTGTTTTCCCGGCTGCTCCCGCGCTATACAATGCGACAATGCGCCACCGTCCGCTGCTGATGTCGTGCACTTCAAAAGAACAGCAGCAGGAACGCATTGCGCATTCTCACGCCGGCCTAAGGCGAACAACAAACAGCCGCCAGGCATGGGGTGACCGGGAACTGTCTGGGAAAGCGGGAGGCGTAAGGGATCTACGAACGATGACTTAGCGGGGATTTCAGCAGAGAATCTTTCGACTGGGTGGGAGCGGCTAGTACGAATGAACTTTTTATAAAGCGTGTGTTTGCAGCCGGCGCAAGTGGAAAGTGCAAGTTAAGCTGCCTCAAAGTGCAGATTCTTGAAGCGGAAAACTGCGCTTTTAGGTCTCTAAAATGCTTTTCTAGCCGCTTTAGAACAGTACTGTCCAGTTTGGAGGATGCTGGCGACAGTTTAGACCCTCCTTTAAGCCTAAAGGTCAAGAGAACTTTAGTCGGCCTGAGCGAGCTTGAACGGTCTAAAGACTAAGCCCAAATTTTATGAGCATCTTGAGGCCGAACTAGCGTCAGAAGCTAAGGATGACGTCAACATGACGACTTAAGTTTAAACTTTCGCTAGCGTTGCACTGACAATTTTGCCACTGACCTCGTCAGAGGAACCGTACGTGTCGTCATGACTACGTCATCGCACGCCTCCGAACACAAATGTGTGGGCCCTTTGGCCCGTAATTTTTCGGGAATTATGCAATTAAGGACGCGGAACGGCTCCCAAATTGTAGTTCGCTAAAGGAAGTAATTCGTGACGAGGAAAAGCTTGAAGTCTAAGCCGTGAAACAGGGGGAGTTTGCAGCGAATTGCCTGCGCATCCTCTAGCCACTTTGCTTGAACTGATCACATCATGCAGGACTCAGGTGTGGATTTTCCAAAGGAAATCATCACACAAGACATCCCATCCTTCCTTCTCGACTTGTGCGTCTCACAGTCACGGACTCGCTCCCGTTTTGGCTTCGAAAGCCCGGTATCATGCCGAGGAAAGGCTTTCTTTTATCGCCTGTGCACGGAACTGACGTGATTTCCGCTCCTTTTTGAGCTTCTTCACGTGGCCTCTGTTCTTGACATCTTCCCCCCGCGTTAGTCCCATCTGGCGCCATCTACTGCCGCTTCTGATCTTTTGGCCAGCACGTTTTTGGACCTTTCCCGCGAGTGATGCGACCACTGCGAGCGCATCCGCTAATGGGCTTTAAGCTCTTCCTTCCTGTTTTCGAAGAGGCCAGTCATCCCCTTCGAGTGATGCCACTGATCGCGCCCAATGCGCTGCGAGTTATGCTTGCCCGAGACTGTTTCCGTTGTGACTAATTTACGCTGATGAGGATCCGAGAGAAGAGAGGGCATCTTTGACGCTATCAGGTCCCCTAGAGAGAGATGTAGATGATTTGCGCTGCATAAAAGTTATTCATTAGACTTGGACTAGGAACGGTCGCCGACGCCCGCTCATGCATAATTCTCGCGCTCTCTGCACTGGGCCTCATTGTGATGCAGTCGCCGGTGCGATGAGGGTGGAGAAGAGTGACGAAAGGGCAGAGATTAATATCGGAGAGTCAGGAGGTCAGAAGGACTCTAAGACTAACCCGAAGCCTAAGCCGCAGTTCTAGCCGAAGGCTACGTCCCCTGATACAGCTCCAAAAGTAAACCTCTCTTTTTGGCAAGCAGTGCAATGATGAGGTTAAACTTTGCGAAATTTTCGCTCCATAGCGGCGGGTTTAGAGCCTTTGTGCCATAACCTGCCAGAGACTCCTTCGGGCTGATCAAGGTTCTCGGGGACGCCGTGGCACACAAATTGAGCCTATTGTTCAGTTTCTGGGAAAAATGTTTCATGCTTGCACCTCTTAGAGCGATTCCTAATTCCTACGCTGGCAAGTGGTATGTCATGAGACTACTTTCATGCAGCATTCAAAAGAGTTCTGCCTGAAAAATACAAAGATTCCAGGATTTTCGAAGAAACACGCAGAGGACAAAGGTTCAGGTACTGCATGTAGCAGGCTTGTACCGGCGGGTCTCACGCTATGAAAGGGCAAAGTTTCACCTTGGGAATGTCGAGAGATTTCTGGATAACTGTCACCTTTACAAAGATAAATTAAAAGTAAATTTAATTTTTATTGAAAATAAAAGTCTAATTTAAACATAAATAAAGTTCAAAAAACCCATTAAATCTGATTTTTCTCTAATTTTCCTCGTTTCCAGATTCGGAAAGCGCTCTGATGTCGCGCCCGCCTCCGCATCGTCCTCCGCGGAAGACTCCGCGACCGGAAACCGGTACTATCGGGCGGCGCCCGATGCCGGCTACCTTCGGGAGCTCGTCGAAGACCCGACGGTCTACAGTGCCGACCGATACATGTGGCTCCAATAGCACTCGCGCTCGGTCTTCGACACGTCGCGGGCACTTTCCACCATCTCTTCGCATTCGCATAACATTCCACTCGTCGCATGCCAATCGTGTACAGCTCCACTACCACCACCACATCGCATCGCAACAAAGATCTCTCTTCCGCCCACAAGGGTCTAGTGCTCTCTCGTGTCGTTTTCCTGAGTGCTTTTCGTTACTGCAACAATAAGAATAACTTGTGTTACGCCCGACTAGCGTCGCTTTTGGGCATTTGGGATGAAAAGGTTAATTAGTTTAAGCGAGCCACTCGAACGACTTTTGTCTACGCGATTATTAAGTTCTTCGAAGAATGACGGAAAAGAACTTCAGCTTGGACGTCCAAAAACATGCCTCGTGCCGAGTGGCACCGGCAGGAAAGCACAGAAAAATGATTTCCCATGCGAGTAAAATTTATAACAGCTAGCGCGGACTAATGGTAAGAGAAGGCATTAGGGAAGACTGATTTATAGGTTGTAATTTGGCTGGAGCTTTACAAAAGCACTAGAGCTTTGGAACTGGATCTTAGGCGTTTCATTGTGCTCGGATATGGCGCTAATCTTACAGGTTTTTGGCGTTATTCTGTATTTTAGCATTAGCATTAGCCTCGACCATTTTTTGGGGCTAAAATTATCCATGTGATTCGCGTTTTCGTTTCTGGTCGCGGTAAGCACGCAATGTGACCCTCACTTTCTTAGACTCCGCTAATGCCGTCCTTCCCAAAATATTATTTGTCATTTGGCGCATTAAAGGTCCAGCCACGCAAAGGTTTTGACTGCGGTGCGCAAGCGGCATGAACTCTACCGCCCTTTTTCGAGCCAGCCGATGATGACGTTGCTCATTAAAATTTCGCTCCTCGGCGCCCGACTTAGTCGTGAGGTCTTCGGCATTTCCGCTTTGTAGCTTATGCGCGTGCAATTTTCGCAGAACTTCGCATGCGGAAAAGTGCAGTGCGTAACTAAAACTAGCATAACATGTCTTCACCTTTAGCGCTCGCATGAACGGATTCTTGACGACAAAACAGAGCCGGGCAACGGGAAAACAAGAACCTAAGCGATTTGAAGATAATCGGGCAGATTCCGCTCCAAGTTCTGCTGGGAACGGGTGGTTTGCAAAACATGCATTAACTACGAATGGAATAAGGGGACGCGCCTGAGTTCATCCAACGGTTCCACTACAAATGTGACAAGTGCTAGTTCAAAGCTCAAAAAGACATCTATCGATTAACGGTGGGCTTATTCCAGTTAGGTCGCTTATCAGGTTTTGCCCGATGCCGCCGCGAATGGGTCACCTTGTGCCGTTTATACTGATCAATGTCAGCACAGCACATGTGGTGCCGCTTATTCGAACCGATTGCCTTTCCAGGAACCGTCTGCCAGTCGCGACTTTACAGGTCCTCCACGAGTTGTTTAACGAAGTCGAGCCATTTATCTTTGACGAGCGTGAGTCGCCATCTTATTTTAGATTAAAACACTTGGAGACCGTTCGTCGGACGCACTTCACACTGTCCACTTTCCGCAGTTTTTCCGGAGGAGTCACACTTCCCGAACGCATTCATGAGTCACATTTTAATAGGTAAGTTGCGGATGAATCAGCGCATCATGAGCAGGAACGCGCACTTTGTGGCACTCAGTTTCACCCTTCTTAATTTCAAAATTCCGAGGTGATACTAGCATCTTTATTGTTTTGCTCTTTCATTTTCCGTGACAGGCCATACACTGCGCTTGAATCGCAGACGGCCACGAATCCTGCGAACACTTAGCTCACGCATTCCCATTACCGCCGGAAATGACCGTAAAAACCGTGATGATTAGGTCTATTGTAGCCACGTTATTTATTTATTTCCCGTCGCCAAAGTGCAAATTATTTCCAAAATAACCAAAATAACCTAAAATAGGCGACATTCCGTGCTCTCTAATGGCCGCGGAAGGGCTAATTGTGGCCGAGTTGCTTCCGCTTCTGAGAGATCATAGGGAAACGCATTAGGGAAGTCATTAGCCGCGCGCGTTATTTTCTCTTCATGGGACTTCCGGCGATGACCGGAACGCTTCGCGCAATACTTACGACTTCGAGCGAGTGAGAGAGGGTAACACCTACGACTACGTTTCGCCGCTTGACGGGCTAAATGCGGGTGGACGCACGTGGAGGCCTTTTTGGAGCCTACGCCAAGGTTCAAGTGGCGGAAAGCCGCGTGCTCGAAAAGTGACGAATTCCGGTGAAGGCGGAACATGGCGGAGAATGGAAAGGAAAGAGCAACAAATAGGACTGAAAAAGCCTTCGGAAAGACCAGCAACGAATGAGAGAAAGAAAGACACAGAGGTAAACTGACGACTGTTTCCTACAGTGAGTCAGCGAGATTATTGTCGGACTGGAAGGTCCTGAACTGAGCTAGAGCCATGCCGACGGTAATGTCTTAAGGTCACAGTCACTCGTGACGCCTTGGTCAAGCCATCGAACGAGAAGACCTCAGTATGCTTTCAACTCCAAAGCAGTCACAGTGATCGTGTCTGTAAAGACCGAAAGGTCATTAAAGAAAGGTGATAATTTTAGGTGTTAGTTAACTGTGGTGCTGTTCCACCTGTCAACTGTAAATTTCTTCCAAGTTTTCATTGCTGCCAGCCGTGCCGGTAAAAGTGCTCATGTAACAGTGCGCCCCGCAAAGTCGTATACCGTACTCCTCGAGCTCTGAATGCAATCCGTTCTCTCAAAGCACACGCAGACTCTCAGTTTAGTTCAGGTGCGTACCACGCTTGAATTTTAATGAATGAGAAATTATAGGGATTTCAATGTCTTTTTGCATGTTACAAGCGTCGCCCTGCAAAAGCAGCTTTTCGCCACAATTTAACACTGCGGATTTTGAATTTTTGAGCTGAGAACGTCTCCGCAAACTGACCTTGTTGTACTCGGAGTCGAACCTCGCGTGCGCCGGATCGACGAAGGTCACGTTGAGGAAGGCCTGGTTGCCGTCCGAGTGGCCGAAGTCATTGTCCTCTGCCACCGGCTTTCGCGCCGCGGACAACTTGTGCGTCGAACCGCTGCCCGACGCGGACTGAATGTAGGCTAAAGAAGCAGTGTGAGACTCGTGGACGCCACATGTCGAATTCTTACTCGGCTTGAAGCGAACATGCGCCGGGAGAGACGTAGCGAAGTCCATGGACGGGTTCAGCTCGGCCAGGTCCGGGCAGGAACGCGACAGCGACTTCTGAAAGGATTCAAATAAACAAACGCAAGTATTTCGAATAGGCGCACATCTTAGCTACCCTGTGAGTTTCTTGCGAGGCACTAATTGACTGAACTTTTAAATAATTCTTAGAGCTTCAGGGACCTACTTGACTATCAGAGGTTACTTCCAAGGAATTTCCCGGTGGCAATTGCCGGGATCACCAGGCAACTGCAGGAAGAGGCCTCTAAGGAATTGGCTCGCTGTGCATCACAGCACTAGAGCTTCGAGGGATCTTCCGCCAGGGTGACCCGGGTTAATTCCTGGGGACTTCTAGAACTATGGGTTCCAATGAAATCCTACCAGGATAGCACCATCTACGCCCAGAGGTCCAGACAGGTGTCGCTAGGCTGGATTTCAGGAGGTTTCCCAGCAGAGAATTCAGGGGTTCCTGGGAAATTACAGGAACACTTCGATGACATTTAGGTATAAATCTCTAGGCATGATTTCCAGGGTTAACCCTAACAGCTGTCTGGTGAGCCAACATGCTCCGACACTTACCAGCGGTGCCAGGCGATCCGACTCGAAGACCGTCCTTAGAAGACAGCTACCGGCCTTCTCGAAGAGGTCCTCAACGACGAGTGAGCTCAGTCCGAGCTTCAGCTTCGTGACGTACTGCTCAGAGCGAACCACCGCCAGCGACGCGCCGACGAGCTTCACGGCGGCGAACGGCGCGCCATTCGGGGAACGTTGACGGTCGCTCAAGAGGGAAGTCTGCCGGGAACGAAGTTCGAAGGTGGCGTCGGGAACGGACATGGTGAAGAAGAACTGCGTGTTCGTCTCCTCGATCTGACGGATGTCTTCCTCGAGCTTAGCGGCCGCTGGATCGGCCTAAAGTGGGGACAGTTTTTTAAGGGCAGCTATAGAACCCTTTTTCTACCTAATTTAGCTGATTTATTTGAATGTTGGCTATTTTTATGATTTTCTTATTGAAAATGTTGTTGATTTTAGTCTGTTTTTGAATTTATTTTTCGTATTTTTGCTAATTTTTGCAAACTTTTTTCCGCTTGCAACTGTTTATGCAAACGCTATGCACTGTTTTGCAACAGAATAAATTTATGGATTTTCAGTATTTTAGAAATTCGCACCATTTCCTTCAGGGCGGTGTCTGTGCTGAAGAGATCACCGAGTCCCGCTAGCGCGTCCTCGTCGTACATCACCGAGATCGGAGCCGTCCTCACGTCCAGCTCGTGGAAGATATTCAGACGCGGCGCAAGTCGACGGTAGAACAGTCTGAAGAAGGTCTCATTATGAGGTAGTCCGCGTAAGATGATGACCCCTGTGGCTCACTATACTCTCACTCTCTCTCTCTCTTCTCAAGCCGCTCCTCGTACACTTACTTCACTAGGGGCTCCCTCTCCTCTTAGGCCTATCCTTACACGCTTACTCCACTAAGGGCTTTTTCTCCTCTCAGGACGCTCCACTCACACTTTATACTAATCTTATCCTAGTAGCCAGCTCCTCGCAAGGTTACTTCGCTAGCAGCTCCCTCTTTTTCCGGTCCGCTCCTCGAACACTTACTTCACTAGCGGCTCCTTCTCCTCCGCAGCCCGCTTGGCTTCGCTCTCCGCGGCCTTCTCCTCCATCGCATGTAGTTTCTCCTCCACGGAGGTGTCGAGCTTGTCGCGGATGGCGTCGATGACGTCGTTGCGCGGCTTTTCCTCCTTCGCGCGCCCGACCGCGAAGAGGAGCTGCGTGTCCACGTCCAACGCTCCTGCGAAGCCGTATAGGAGCGAGTCGTCCTCCTCCTGCGTGGAATGCAACGAGGCAATGTCGCTCATGGACTGAAATCAGATATTTTATTGGGAAACATAGGGAAGCCGTCACTAAGCCAGTGGGAAACGGTCTGAAGTCAGCGGTCAAAGACGTTATGAGAGAGGGAAGCTTCAAACAGTAC
The DNA here is from genome assembly GCA_020875895.1 of Aphelenchus avenae. Classification (NCBI taxonomy): domain Eukaryota; kingdom Metazoa; phylum Nematoda; class Chromadorea; order Rhabditida; family Aphelenchidae; genus Aphelenchus; species Aphelenchus avenae. Next base: position 9,778 of record JNEY01000556.1, on the reverse strand, counting down.
CGGGAGACCACGGGCATCCACATCTGCGAAAGACTTGAAGAGCCACCAACTTTCGGAACTATATGAAAGGGGAAGAAACAAAGAATGCGGGAGCAACAATGACGTGGAGAATGAAAATGTGGGAAACAGGGAAAAAACTGGGAAGGCGTCCCGAAAATCGGTGATAAAAAGCGGGATGTGCCGACACAAAGAAATGCCGGCAAATTACGACAGGTGACCGAATTGTCAGGAAAAGAACACGGGAAACGACCGGGAATTTACATCAAAGAGAAGCAACTTTCGGAAAGTCGCTGGGAAACCGGCCGAGAAGTGTCGTTACAAGGAAAACAAAACAGGACACAATACTTGAAAAACGGGAAACTGCGGCAGACCTACCGAGTGCAAGTCGCTCTGCGCCGACGAGATGTGCAACCGCTGGACGCTCATGTCCCCGACGGAGAGTGTGATCTCGGTCCGATGTTCCCTCGGTGAGAGCTGGATTCGGCTGGCCACCTGGCGCATGTCGAGCGCCAAGACGCGACTCGAGTTGCGCTCGGGTGTGGTCTGAAACGCCAAACGGTTAGCATGTATTCAGGTTGCTACATATCGGAATTTTCATTCGAGCTGCGCTACGAGGGGTCAAAGCCATCCGTCCGGGGCACGGAGGCGGTCTTCTTACTGACCTCTTCCACGTCGACAAATCGGACGATCATCCGCTCCAGGCGCAGGATGATACCCGCCAGGAGGTTGTCCCTGCGGAGGACCGTCGAGTCGTCCCAGGTTTCGCTGAGTACTTCCAAGATCTCCTCTTCGATGCGCTTCTCCACCTTACGCAGGTTCGGCGGAAGCTTCCGCTCCTCCGACTTCGTCCAGAAGTCCGCAAACGGACCGTCGCTCGCCTCGTCGGAGGGGTTGGCTTCTGAACAAGGTGGATGAAGTACGCATCACACTTTGCCTGCTGTCCATACAGTGCCGTGCTTATATTACCGGTCGTACTAACAACTACCTGTCCGACCGCGTGGACCGACCACCGACAACCTACAGTTAGACGCGACACGCCCCCGTACCGCACTCCGTACCGTACTGCCCCCTCCGTATCGTACTGACCCAGCCGTACCGTACTCCGTACCGTACGGTAGGGAATACGATACGGCCCATATTAGCTGCCGTAATGACCCGTACTAGTGCGTTTTCTGCGAAAAAACCCCTGCCGTACCGTACTCCGTGCTGCATCAATACGCTTCGGTGAACCGTACTGGACCATAGAACGTTCGTCTAAGTATACGGCAACCTGCCGACCACACCATGCCATATTAACCACGCAATGAAGCACTGGCTACAGCGTACCGACTTGACCGTACCTACCCTAGGCACGTCTAGGCCAAAGAATCGAGGCCGGGACCGGCCGGTACCCGGCACGGCGGGCTTACGGCCCGGTGGCCTTATGGTTGTACAACACTCAGTGTTGTGCTGCTCGCGCCTTGCTACACGCAATGATCTACGCATGCCATCATTGCGTTCCCCACGACGGTGAGTAGCGTTGCTTACCGTGCTCTTGCTCCGCCGAGAACCAACTCGTGATCCACACGTACAAGCCGCCCGATTGACCCGGCGTCGGCGTTGGTTGCCTTGGCCCTTCAGCCGTTGGTGTTGCTGGGGGTTCCTGTGTCCTCGTAGGGGGTTCTAAAGCCGCTAGTTTCGTTGTCTGTATGACGAAAAGGCTTGTACCGCTTTCCGGACCGACGACTTCGAAGGTGTCGGCGGAGTCTTCGATGGAAGGAGGGTTCTTCTCCTCTACTGACTTGACGATTCTCCGAAAGATGGTCTCGCGGAAGAGATTGAGCTCCTAAAAGTGGTGATTTTCAGGACGTCCGTCAAGTGGTAACGACGAAATTTGAGTAAAATAATGGCAAATACTGTCAAAAATTTCGTCTATATGCGCATAACGAATGAAAATTTCGTGCTAAATTTGAAAACCGGGCTTTTGCACCGAATTCGAATTACCGAAGCCAAAAATTTTAGACCGTCCGAATCCGAACTTCGTCCCAGCCCTGGTACACACCTGGTAAGTGAACTGAGAGTCGTGCTCGATCTGCCGCATCAACGCGACGTCCTCCTGATTGACCGCACTCGCCGCGGGCATCGTCGGACTCGTCGGTTGCGAGGCGCTCTCCTTCTCCTTGGATGCCTTTGTGTGGTCCGTTAGGTGGGCCTCCAGCTTGCGGGCGTATGCGCGGCAGTAACTGTTGAGCAGTCGGGCCCGTTGGGTGAGGTATTGCGATGAGTGCGCGGAGCGTTGTCGACGGTTCTCTTCGACAATCCGATGGTACGCGAAGAGCCACCACTGTTTTGGGCTGCAACGAAGGAATGAGTGAGCGTAGGCTAACTCCTCGTGTCGTACTACCTTACCACAGCGACCGAAAACGGCCGACAAGCACAAAGTGCACTTTAGACTAAGTACTGCATGAAATACGGTAATTTACAGCGCTGTACCAGTCTCCGTGCCGTACTCTGTCCCTTCCGTACTGTGCTGCCGAACCCCGAATCCGGTAAAATGGTCTCGTGAGGACGCCCACCGTATTGGTTCTAATAGAAGGCGAGTTCTAATAGAAGACGACCCCTAATAGAAGACGAGCGCCAAAAATTTCAAAGTTGACTTGTCACAGAGACGTGGTTAGAATATGTTTTAGACCATAACTATTCATTCTAGACGAGAACATTTTGCCACCAAAATTTCGAAAAATTTTGCTAAATCAATAGGGGGACCCTTTACAATTTTTACGAAACCCTCGAAAATTTGACCATCGGAAATTAGAAGACGATGGTCTTCTATTAGAACCAATACGGTATACTGCAAATCATTATAGTGCTTACTTCCCATTGACCGGTACTAGCGGTCTCCATTTGCGATGCGCTCTCGCTCGATCGAATCGCGCCCATTCGCGGCCGAGTATGCGGATCTGCGCCAGCTGCCGCTTCGAGAGCTCGATCTCGATCTTCTCCGGTCGGAGGTCGAACTGAAAACAGTAGATTATATGTGGTGGGGTACGCTTTGGCGCACCTTAAACCGCGGGACGGGTGGCTGCATCTTGAGCGGGAACTTGCTCCCGTTCTTCTCCATCCTCGCCTGCATGCTGAACGGCTGCAGGATGAACGTGCAGTTCTTCATCACCTCCGGCGACATCGTCTTCTAAACCGAGCGTGAAAAATAGAGAAGGGTACTGAGAGGGTACCTTTAACGCATCGGGCGTCGTGACGTCCTCGTGGACCTCCTGCTTGCAGTTCCAGAAGACGGAGAGGCCCTTAATGTCGAGCTTTTTGAAGATGTTGGCGCCGTCGGCGGGACGAACAAAGCCCGATTTCTGAACGGACATTGTTGCACCAACGACGAACGCATAAACCGGCCGCTACGTGCCGACGTACCCATTGTGCATTCGTGGTCTGCACGGTGATGTTCTGAACGCGTACGCCGAAGTTGAACGGCGTCCCGTCGGGCATCGTCTTCTCGTCCTCGTACCGGATGTGCACATTCGTGAGGATCAGCTAAATCTCCATTTAGGGCATAGTTTTTGAGCCATAGAAGTACCTGAATATTGTTGACGACGGTGGAGACCAGCGATGCGCCCCACCACTGGTTCTGCGAGGCGTCCTCCTTCGGTGTGATCCCCGCTCGGACGAGGAGTTGCTTCTGAAGCGACCGTAGAGTCATGCAAATTTTGAGCTTATGGTTGTCCCTCATCACGGTGGTCACCTTCATGCGCCGTACCGTACCGTATCGCCGCGCTTACGGTACGTCAGTAATGTACGGGGGAGGGTCAGTACAGCACAGAGCCGTAAAATGACGTTTTCGGTGCTCTACAGTACCCTTAGTGCTATGGCACGGCATTGCTTGGCTCAGTACGAAAACAGGGATCAGTACGGTACGGAGTAAGATACGGGCAAGTGGATAGTACGGTACGAAGCGCGGTAAGAGAAAGGGGACAGTATGATACGGAGAACGGGTACGACGGAGGGGATTCGCATCCTCTCAAATCCTTACCACGTGTGCCTGCTCCAGCTCGTCGAGCATCTGCTGCTTCTTCGTCTGCTCGTACTGTTCTACGCCCTCGACGTCGTAGCCCGGCGAGGAGGGCCCAAGAAGGATTAGGAGGTCGCTCATCTTCAGCACCCATGGTTCACTGCGGATGTGGGTGATGGGCACGCTCAGCGTGAGCTTTCCGATGACGCCCGACTTCACCTGGACGGGGATGTCGAACTTGCGGAGCGCCGACTTCTTCAGCGGCACATTCTCGAGCTCCACTTGACCTGAAACGGGCAGTAGGTATTGTAGCGGGTCCGTAACGATCCATGTTGCCCTAAATGAGTGCCAAGGATTACAAAAGTGTTCCAATCGTGGTCGTGATGGGATGATACACGTGATGTACCGTACCGTATTTAAAGCACGACAGTACGGTACGGAGCACAGTACGGCGCCGTAAAAGGCTGTACTTCATACCGTTCCGTACCGTATTTAGTGCTATAGTATGGAACATTACCGTCGGAAGAGGGGTGGGGGTAAGTACGATGCAGTGAGGGTTCACCATAACTAGGAGATGCTCGGGTGGAAGCCCAGGGAACAGCACGTTGTCTACATCAGCGTATCTTGCTAGACCGGTGGACAGATGGGTTGGGACACGGTTACGGGAGATGGCCCAGGCCGTGGGGATGCATGTGTCTAGCCTGGATATCGGTTCGTGGTCGGCTAAACTAGCGTGCGGGTGGTCCATGTGAACCCATGCCACATGGGTACCGCATGCTGAGACAGCTGAGTAAAAGCGTTTTTCAGGAACATGGTACTCATCCGTGCCTGGAACATTATCAGGGCACCGCAGGCTCTGCGGTGCATCTGGTATTCGTTCAGGTACACAGACCAGTCCAAGAGCATGCCCCGAAGGATAGTTAGATGGGGCCAAATATTCAGGATTGCTCCGGTGGGCCACCCATGCAAGAGAAGCCAGGCTTGTTTCTAGTCTGCTCCTTGCTCCACGAACCTTGTAGGAGCGCGACGGAGATCTGGTCGGCATTGAGGTTCTCCAGGTACTCGCCGACATAATTGTTCAGCACCCACGTGACAAGGCCCTCGAGCATCGCGCTTCTGCTGCAACTCCCTTCGTACTGCTACTGTCCAGCGATGCACTGCGTTGAGTGTCTCGCAGTGTGGAAGTGAAACGAAACTGAAACACGTAAATTAGTTTCCCTTGGACGGCACAGTTGTACGGATACTTGCAAAAACCGCGAAACGCAAGCGACAAAAAGTTAATTTGCAGAGTATTATGGTTGCAAATTCGCAGTCGCGAAAGAGAGTTTAACAACACGGAACTTACAGACCGCAAATTAGTGAAATCTAACTGCAAATCAGAAACAAAAAGATGAAAATGAATTTGCGAACAAGTAAAACTCTGCAGCGTTTACAGCAAAAATGAGCTAAAGTTAAAGTTATTGAAGTTGTTTCGAGCCTCTTTGATGAAATTATGCAAATTTGCTTTTTATCGAAGAGGGTCGGAATGCAAAACGGCGCGGTTCAAAAGCGTTTGAGCCGACAACGGGCAAACAACTAGCTAGAGGATGGTAGATGATGACAGAATTCGACAAGTTCGCTTGTTTTCATCGAGTACAGCCGGGAAAATGCAAATTTATGGCAGTCTGAGGCTCTTTGGAATCATTGTAATGTGTGCACAAGAGTCCGAAGGATATAAATTATGCAAATATATGTCATCAAAGCACTTGCAAAAGGAGATTCACGCTTGTTGAGGATGAGACGTGGATAATTCAAAGCGGTGGCGTCCCATTGGCGACGTGCCAGGACCGCATGTCACCCATTCGCGCTGGGACCGCACTCTGCTTGGGCGTGAGTGCTGCGACGCACCGCACACGCGCGCGTCTGTGGCGCTCCACTCCGCTTGAGCACTCCGTTTTTCGCTCCAGACTTTTCCGTATTTATGTTTTCGACAATGTGCGGTGTAGGAAAATCCGGAGATCCGCACTTTGCAGAAATTTGCTTACTTAATTGTGCAAACGCATGATTAGAATTGCAAGAGGCAAATTTGCGCCGCATAGACCGCGGTCCATGGATTGTGGGCCTCGCTGAAGAAATCGATGAATCATGCGTCTAACGGTCCCCAATTTCCACGAAAAATGACTGAGAAATTACGTTAGTATTGCGATGACTACGCAGTAATTTTGCTTTTTCTCAAGACATACGCTGTCAGTACATTTAAGCTATCGATTTTCCGGGCTGCTTTATCCGCGCAGTTTTTTTGTGACGGATTTTGACGCTAGCACGTTAGGAGCAGCCCGTTTCGGAGCAATATTTTCCGAGCAGCATTTTTCGTGCAGGATATTCCGATCTGCCTTTTCTAGGAACGTTTTCCGAGTAACGATTCCGGATGAATATCCGAGTATCATTTCCAAAAGATCGTCAGATCAAGGGCTTGAAATAGGGTCGGAGTAACAACCATTGAAATATACTTTTACCGAGCATAGTTCCCGAGCAAATGCTTCCGAGTGTTCTTCCGGACTACGTGTTTCGAGCAGCGCGTTCCGAGCATGAGTTGGCAGAATGGATATGCGAACGCCCAGAATAACATTTCTCACTTCAGCCTTCTTCCCACTCCGACGCGATGGGCCTGTTCGGCGCGACGAAGAAGGACCCGCGAGACCAGGTGCGCGAGATGACGCGGAAGCTGAACGGCGAGAAGCGTAGCATCTCGCGGCAGATCGCCGGCATCCAGCGAGAGGAGGAGAAGGTGAGGAGGAGCACCTTAGGCATCGATACCACGAGGAGCTCCACAAAAGGAGCCATAAGACAATTGAGTTTGCCATGCGAAAATGTAGTCTGCAACTTCCTTAGCAAACACGCAAGTCTGATTGCAAACACCATCAAGTGCTCCTTTTAGGTGAAACGGCAAATCAAGGAGGCCGCGAAGAAGGGCGACCGAGGCGCGTGTGTGATCCTCGCGAAGTCCCTCATCCAGTCGCGAAAGGTGAGCCGTCCATTTGCGGGCTCATCCCATTCGGGCTTTTAGACCGTGAACAAGCTCTACCTGAGCCAGTCGCAGATCCAGTCCGTCATCATGAGCATGGAGCACCAGCTGGCGACCATCCGCATGGCGGGCTCCATCCAGCAGTCCACGGAGGTCATGCGCGCCATGCAGCAGCTCGTCAAGGTGGGCTTCGCATAACGATAAGCTTGAAGGGGTGGTTGCGATGAGAAGGAGTGTAGAGCGATAAAAGCTTGAGCTAGTTGCAGCGAGGGCATGGTAGGCTGAGAGGAGGAGGATGGACCGTGGACTGAGGAGCAGTATGACTCAAGTACCATCGGCAACCGTACAGATGGCACGACCGCACCGTGCCGTACTATCGGTACCTTGTACGGTACAGGTGGGTCAGGACAGTACGGAGTACGGTACGGCTCAAGTTTTGTTGATATTTAGCACAAGTACGGCCCGTACTAGCACCGTACCATATTGCGGCGGCGTACTGCCGTACAGCACAGTACTGAGAACGGTACGCGTGGGGTCAGTACGGTACGGAGCACGCTACGCGGTGGGTCAGTACGATACGGACCACGCTACGCGGTGGTCAGTACGGTACGGAGCACGCTACGCGGTGGGTCAGTACGGTACTGAGTTCGCTAGGTGTGTCGGTTGCCGATCTTTTAAAGACAAGTCAGGGGATGAGCATGACGATACAAAAGGAGGGATACGGCGAACCACGGAGGAAAAGCGCGTGAGTTGGGGGAGGAGGCAAATGAGCCATTTTAACCGTTGAGAAGCAGTATAGGCATCCTGAGAAAAGCCCAACACAGGGAGCATAGGAGGAGGTAACGAGCCAGGCGAATGTACGGAAGTAAGACGATGGCGTTGTTGTCAAGTTGAGCTCCACCACAGGAGCGACCGTGTTTAGCGTAAATGCCATCATTCGTCCCATTCAGGTTCCACAGATCATGCAGACAATGCGCGAGATGTCGAAGGAGATGACCAAGGTGGGCATCATCGAGGAGATGATCGAGGAGACGATGGAGTCACTCGAGCCCGAGGATATGGAGGAGCAGGCGCAGGTAGGACCAAGTGACAATGTCCTTATTTGCAAAATTCACACAAGAATTTTTATAGTGAGCTACTGCAACTTCCCCGTTTAGGAAGAAGTGGACAAGATCCTGTGGGAGGTCACCGCCGGAGAGCTCGGCAAGGCGCCCGCCGTCGCGAGCGGAGAACTCGTCGCGGAGCAGGCGGAGAAGGAGCGCGCCCAGGCCGACGCGTTCATCGCTCAAGTCGAGGCCATGAAGCACTGAGCTGGATCTTCTCCTTCCACTCGACTGATGCTCCTACGCGACTCTGCTCCTTCTCTTCTTAAAGTGATTCACTGATTTTTCTTGTTCTTTCTGTTCAATCTAATGGAAATTTGCAGCAAAATACGCGTGAATTTGCAGTTCCGTGGCATTTGCAAATGCAGCCTTATCACTCTGACTCCTCTACCCCGTCCGCTGCTCCTCAACGCCCCCCCCCCCCCATCACCCATTCTCCTCCTGCCGCTTCTCCTTCTGAACTGACTGTACTTTTGATGGACTGATAAGAAAGCGAAGAAAGCGGTTTTGCTTCGTCCTGCATACGTTGTACTGTACATAGACCGGTGGTCTAGCAGCCGACACTCTACTCAGTAATAAACGGATAGCACAGGAATTGCACGAGGTGGGGGAGTCGAAGGCTCACGGCCACGCTTTACTGAAGGACGATGAGCCAATTCGCCATGAACGAGGAGGTACCGCATAGTACGCAGGCATGCTTCTACATGCGGTATAGCCTCATATACATGCACGCTTCAGCATGCAGTACTGATTTAATACGCATCAACCCTGCACAACCGGGCCCTAGGCCCGCCGCGTCCGGGCCTAGCCGGGCCCCGGGCCGGGCCGGGCCTTGGGTAGGCCCGCCCCAGCCCGGTAGGGCCCGGCCAGGGGCTCGTAAACATGGTAAATTTTGCTCAAAATTGGAACAAATTTTGGACAAATAAGGTCACGATTCGCTATACTTGCGCCTATTCTATGTAGAGATAGTCGACGTCCATATGTAAGCCTTGCTATGAAGTCCAAAAATTCTACTCTGGAAAAGTACCAAAGGGGGGACCAAGGGGATTTTTCAGTCCAGCCTGAAATGTTAATGCCCGCCGGGCCTCGACTTTACCGCCCAGTACGCATGCCTGCTTTGTATTCTTGCATGTTTCTGCATGCGATATCGTCTTAGCATGGCACGGCACAAGGGGCATGTCCTAAAGCATTGCATAATGAGCCAGCTCACTGATAGCGCTCTAAACAGAATTACCTGTTCAAAGAGTTTCAGCTAATTCACTATTTCGACAAGCTAAATGGCGTCGTCCGAGCAAGGCGAGAAGTACTACGCCGTGGCTTTCGGCCACCAGCGCGGCGTCTACAAGACCTGGGCGGAGGCCCAGAAGCAGGTACCCTGGTAATTTTGTGTTTTTTGCATTGACACTCGCGTGTTTAGATCGTCGGTTTCCCACAGGCGGTGTACAAGAAGTTCGACAACGAGGAGGACGCGAAGCAGTTCGTCGACGACCGCACCCCTACGAAAGTTTCGCGTAAGTAAATTTACTAGAGCTTGGGTGCTCGGCTTGAAAAATAAGGAGGCATGTGCGCGTTATTTTTTTGTGAGGAGGGAACGTGTCCAGCTGCGAAAGTAGACAATACTCGGTGTGTGGAAAAGAAAAGATGAGGCTATGGACAAGCTCATCTGCACGACAC
>JNEY01000555.1:102907-116785 GCA_020875895.1 Aphelenchus avenae | reverse complement strand
CATTTACGACCTTCCGCCGTCTCGCTGACAGAGGCTGGCCGCATCCGCCGAGAATCGGCGAAAATTTTCTAAGTCCCGGACGCCCACGGTTAAGGAGGCCCGAAAATGGGGCCCCTGGTAAGGACAAGGCTACTCCCGTCGTCCGTCATCGCAAGACGAGTGCCTTTCAGCTGCCTGAGACCTATGAATGGTCGAAGAATTGCGTAGACGCAGCCGCGCTGAGCCAGTTCTCGCGCGAAATCGTCGCTGATAGCGTCGGGTGGAAGGGAAACATGCTATAACAGAAAACTGAGTTCCATCAGGCAGACGATTAAAGTTGAGTTCTGTCAAGATACGATTAAAGTTGCGATAAATGTCGATTTTTGGAAATGCGTTTTCCTTCGCACGAGATGTTTCATCATCTCAAAATTGTCGGTTTACGTTGACCAAAGACGTAGTAACTAACCTCGATCAGAAACCGCTCGATCGTTGGAAATCCGCGTACTAGCTGCGTCAATGAGGCGGAGTTCGAGATAACCGTGTCGCAGAGTCCCACGTTTGCGCGCTAAAAGAACTCTGAACCAGGGGCCGTGTCAAGTTTGGGGAAAGCATTGTAGCATTTTAAAGCGCAGCTGACGCCAGCGTTCCCGGTCCGGCCGAAAATTCCAGCCATCAGGCCAGCCAGTCGGCACGACAATCTTTGAAGTTCTACACCGAAAATAAGCGAAAAGGTTCCGACTTAGCCGGAAATTGTTCCGAAAATGCGTCGGCTTAACGGCAGTGGTCGGGAATTGATACGGTGCCAAGACCGTCACTATCCTTACCTCTATTTGTCTTAGCGGCAACCTCGTCGCCTCCGTGTTGGTGCCACAGTTTGCGGTGCTCATCGCCGTTGACGACATCGCAAAGACATCTTCCAGGGAGTCGACGATCCGCGAGCCGGTGCCTAAATTTTTCAATTGGACGTGTTATCTGTAGTAACCAGGAATTGTTTCTGAATCAGTTTTTTCGGCGTTTCTGAGCCTATGCTCAATCGTCTATGAAGGCTTCTTCATCTATATCAAAACCATCCCCTAAGTTACAGCGAAAACAAATCCTGCCTTATTACCTATTACTTAGGGTATGGTGAACAAATGTCGGACCGTTTCATTGTAAACCGCGCAATACCAAAACATTCACGAACGGGCGTCTAGACGCACTGAAGTGTCGCACCGCATAGGTCTCTTTGACGCAACTGATCCCTTGAATTTCTATGGTCACCCCCGGTCCATAAACCGTTTATCTCGTCAGTTAAGTTGCACTTTGTACTAAACAATGAATCGTGAGCCTGTTCGTTGCAACTGCGACTTCGGATTATTTCACGGTTCTGACTCCACGAGAAGCGCAACATTTTGAGGCGTGAACTGAAATCGTCTCCGATTTAACTCGTAGTGTCCTACTGGTCGAGTAGAAGAAGTAGCAACATTCTACATCGCTTCTACGTGCCAGGTAAAAAACTGACGGGATTACAGCTCGAAGAGGATGATCGAAGAAGAAGCGTCCCCACATCTCTCTCGCTACACCCCTACATAAGCTTATTTACATTCTCACAATTGCTTTATTTTATATTTCAGTCATTGGCAGGCGTGGATTGACTTTCGAGTATTACTTTGATCTTTTGGTCTTGACGTCGCCAAGTTGTCCATTTTTGCACTGACACGAGCCGACGACATTACCTTCTTTGTCGATCCGTATCGGTTTGCACTTCTTTAGTCCGCTCCGCCTGCTGCAGAAGCTTTTGCACTTATACTGCAATGCATCGTCGCAGCCTAAACGGATGCACGTTGAAACGACAGAAAGGGAAGGAATAAGTGATTGTCGGCGTTTGGGTTTTAGGTAGAGAGTCTGACAGAGAATTTTTCTAAAAAGTTACTTCGGGAGGGAAAAAGCGCCCGTAATTCGCGTAAAGCCGTAAATTTCCAAAAAAAAATCGGGGAATTATGGGGAATTTTTAGATCGTGAGGAAAGGGAAGCCGAAAGGTAATTCTCCCTAAATGAACTTAATTCAACAAATTTAAACGATTGTGTCGCCTACCATCCTTAACATACATTCGGGTCGTCCTTCTCTAAGCATGGAGGCCGGCAAGCGTGGGACGTGACGCGGTCATGCCGTGTCGGCACGGCTGGACCTCTCCAATACGGCCCGGAAAACGGCTCTAACATTTTACGCCATCACGGCACCGGAGTCCGGCACGGTACAGAAAGCCGTGCCGTTTTGCCCAAAACGGCGCCGTTTTTGGGCGGCATGCTAACACAGTGCCCGAAATATGGCGCCAGCAGGCATGGGAAAACGCACTGAGATCCAGAACTGCGCGGAACCCGGGCCGGGGGAGGGTCAGCACGGGACGGAACCCGACACTGATGGTCTTTGCCGGCCTCTATCTAAGGGAACTTCCTTATGGTTGTTGTCCATTTTCACTGTCCCACAATGGCATTCCACGCTCTTTCCCGCAGAAGTTTCTCCTTAACCAATCCCCCTACCTACTGGTCCGTGTCGTCGATACGGCGGGAGACCGTATGGAAAACGGCGACGACCTAAATGGCTCACTTCGAGCTCTCCTTACTCGTACTCATCGACGTCGCTTTCACTGGAGTCGAGGATAAGTGCCACGCTGGCGGTGGCGAGCAAAAGGCGGAGAAAAGCCGGAGGTTCGTTGAGAAAAGAAGTTTGAGAAACCGTAGGCTCACGAGGCTACTCTCACTATGGGTTCCGATCTGTCCTAGCGTAAATCTTTTATGCACGTTAAGCCACGTCTCCTTAGCCGTCATACGTGGCGCTACATGGCACCGGACAGCACTCGTCACATCTCACGATGGGTTTAGCTTCAAGCGCTGACATCCCTGGGAATCTGGTGGCCTCAACAACGTTGATGGCATACCGATTAAGTCTCGCGAGAAGGCTATAGTCGCTGCACACAGATTATCCATAATCACATGATTGTTCTATGCTCAATATGTAGGTGATCGTTTACAGGCTTCTCAACTACCGTAGACCTGTCTCCAAACAAACAAATTTCAGGCCATTGTCACCCATTGACTCATTTTAGGGGTCCACCTCTTGTCCCCGATCCCCCCTCCTTATTCTGAAATCCTAAATACGCCCCTGCTTGGGCTCAAGAGCTTAAGCGTTAATGGTGTAAAACTACGCCTAATTACTCTAGACCCAGGTCAAGCAAGAGAAGAACGAATAGTCAGGAAGACCTCGCGAAAATTCCTATACGAAGAATGAAGTAAAGAAGGGTGATTCATTAGGTACGTCCTGGAACCGCGCGCTTTTGTCTTGTGTAGCACTAAGACATGCACCGATCATTTAGTTCAAAGATCACACAGCAGGGGGTCGGGGGTGGGGTATGATGTGCTTTACCGGAGCTTGTCCTAATAAGCTTCACGGTTAAATCCGTGCGTTAGGAGTAAAAATGACCAACTTGCGTCAGAGGAACTTTCGATGTTTCGCGAAGACCGCCTTGGCAAACTTTTGAAAAGGATAATTTGTTGGATCCTCAATTAAAATGAACAGTGCAAACATGACAAATAATATATGGAACGAGACAGTGGAAAATTTTTAAGCCTGGTCGCGCATTCCTCTCAGGTAGTCGGCCATCTCCCGGTCGTAGCGCTGCTTGTCTTCGGAAGCCCGCTCCTGCCAGTGCTCTTTCTCCTCGTTCGACATCGCGGCCCATGCGATGCCTGCAGCCTTCGTCACGTCCGTGACACGCATTCCGGGCTGTGTGAACTGATGGCGGTTCGCATTGAGCCATAGGAAGTAAGGGCCCAGCGGACGCTTCGGAGCATTCGGGTCCTAAAAGACATTGTTAGGGGGTTCTTAAAGATCTCTCGAGCGACACTGCTTTTAGTGGGTAACTTCGCTAGAAGTAAGCGTCTTAATCTCACCTTCGGCTTCCTTCCTCGCTTCTTGGCCGCCACAAATGCAGGCCGGGCCGCGAAGATATCTGCCAAGTTCACCGGCTGACGAGGATTAGCGTTAGCCGCAGGATTCTGATGCTGACGCGGCGGCTGATGCTGTTGAAGCTGGACTCGAGTGCCTGCGGGGCTCTGCTGCTGGGGAGGCACTTGCGGGTGCTGCTGACCGCTTCGAAGCTCACGTTCACGACTTGCTAAATTAGTTCATGTTTTTCTGGCTTCTAACGTTTCATCCTTTTTAAAAGGGTAGGCTATGATTTTTTCGAATTTCCAATTTCCGAGAAGTACTTTTAAGGAATATATTAATTAAGGAATAATTAATTTAAGGGGATTATAATTAATTAAGGAGAGAAGTATCCACATTTCGGTGACTACTTACCGATAACGCCGACGATGCTGTGCATGTGCGTGAATGTTAGCGTGGAAGTGTCTTCGACGTTGATCTCCCAGCCTCCAGTGCCCGACACTTCCTTCATGCTGAACCTTGCAGCCGCCGTCGGTACGATGGCTGGCAGCTAAATAAGTACACGTGTAGAACTAATACGGTTGGTGACTGTACGTACCTTCAGAAATGGCTTGATGAGCTCGATGTCGGCGATGGTCAGTTCGCTGGTGTCGCGGATTTTCACCGAGAATCCGCTGCCGTTCGGCGCCACAGCCCTTCGAGGAAGGATTTCGATGACGTCGTAGTCGGTTTCGACTAGCTCTTGCTTGATGTTTGGCTTCATGGACTGCGTGGAGCACATTTTGCGACGAAATTGAATGAATGTTAACCCGTTGGGCCGAAGAAGCGTTAATATAAGACGGTTTTATACTCACCAGACCCACAGAAAAGTATCGAACAATAGCGTTACCGTGCAGGAGTTCGTACAAGAACGTGAGGTCAGCGACCGATATCCGCAAACTGTTGGCAGGTCGAGGGTCGACCATTAGGCGGGCATAGAATCGTCTTGACACAATCCTCAAGGGAACATCAGGCTCTTCAAGGGTACCACAAACTGTACAACAAACTCGTAGACCTGCTGTATCTTACGACCCTATTACTTACCAAAGTTTGCTTATGATACCTGCAACTAGCAATCGTCCCCCTTTGCTGGCAAGACATTCCAACTTACTGCCCCTGGAGACAGTTAACATTAAAAGACAATCGTGCGCACTACATTAGGGCACCCAGGGTATCAGGCACGTTGGACAGTTCGGACTGCGGACGTTTCGGTAACGAGTAGCGTCGGAATTCGAGGGAATCACGACTGAAGAGTGATGGTGTCTGTGCTCGTTTGACTCTTTTTAATTTTTCTTTGGGCGTACTGTTTTCAGGAATGCTTTCTGTAGTGAGCGAAAACCGACTGCTTCTGATTTGTTACACTCTACACATTGTATTTCACACCGCGCTGGAACAAGCGATGAGGGGTTTTATTATGATGACGACACATCTAAAAGAGCTTAAAATCAGGTGACTCTAAGCGGGACTCACTGCTGTTATTGCTGAAAACCCGCTGCGAAAGGCGGCGCACACTTGTGTAGATAATGCGGGTAAGCCAATGGTTTGCGAAGTATATCCTGATAATAACATGGAGATCAGTGCAACCATTTTGGTCGCATTCTGCACGCTGAGTCTGCTACTCGTGCCTGTCGACAGTCAGTACTACTACTTTAGTGGTTACTATAGGGGCGTTGGCGCGGACTATATACTAGTTGGCGCGGACGATATAACAACTACCACAGCCAGTATTCAGCTCGATACCGCACTCCGTACCGATATATAACAGCGTACCGTCAAGCCGCTTCGCTACGACAGCTCTGTCGACCTTTGAAGCGAGCGTAAGTCCTTTTAAATTAAAAAGGTTAAAAAAATTCAGACAGGTACTTGCCTCGTTATTTCGCGCTAGGTTGCTCCCGTTTGTTCACATACGGAGACAAGCATGTGCCAAAGTATGGCTTCGCATGCAAGCTTTGCTCCATGTGAAATCAGTTTCTTAAAAAACGTGTCGCCCTGCGTCCTGGATTTTACCATTTCAATGAAACTCATGATATCGTCAGACTGAAGCGGCTTGCCATCAAAGTTCCCCGACAACTTTGAAGCTGCCGACCAGTGCGTCCAGTACTTAAACGCATACGCTTCATCGCCATTTGCCATTGGTTCTACAGACGTACCTAAAAATGCTCCGCTTCATCCATCTGCTCTTGCTCGCCGTCGTGCCGACGTTCTTCGTGCTTGCTGACATCCACCATAAGAATGTCACTGTGACGGGACACCTCTACTGCGACCATACCTTCGTAGGGGACTCCTTCCTCTTCTTCGATGTGAAGTTGGTTCAGCAAGATCGAGTATTGGCGTAAGCACGGCTCATGACCCCATGGTCACCCTTTGACCCGTGCTATTCACAAGCAAGCGGGTGCAGGACTGGCGCGACTTTTCGATAGCTGGCACCTACTTCGACCCAGTATTCGATCCTATGCGATTCTTCCCTCCGTACCTGCAAGTTGACGGCGACTGCTACGGCTCCAAGAGCAAGCGATTCGAGCTGAACGGTCTCCCTCACAGCGAAAACGTCGACCTAGGCTATGTGGTGCTGAATAACCGTTCTTAGGTGTTCTGATTAGCGCTAATCGTGCAGTAAACTGTTGAACTTTCCGTTACTAATCAATATCCAGCGGCTACGCCATCTTAAAATTTCGACCTTTCATAACCGCATTGTGTGTTGCCTACATAACTTTACGACGGAAACTCACATTTTGTCTTTGTAAAGTTCACACGAAATTCTTGTCATCTGCAGGTCTTTATTCAAGCACAGGCGACTGGGAATCGACAACCAACGTTAAGCCGTAACAACCGAAATAAATAAACAGCTTGAGAGTAGCAGTGGGGTCCGATAGAAATCCGTAGTCTTTGCTTGAGTGAAACGGTCAGAGCACGGCGGCGGTTTGAAGTCACTTTCTGAATGCAGAGCAATACGTGGAGATCCGAAATGCGTAGTGTAGTCCAAGGGTGTGGAACGTAAGGCGGCTTGATCTGAAGCATGCGGTCAACGGATAGTAGTAGCTTTTACGTTGAGATGACGTGCCGTATCCTCCCCTTGCTCCGTGCCATACCGTTTTGCCGTAATAACGATATGACGTACGGTACGTGGGTGGGTGGGGGGGGGGGGTCATCGTCCGTTACGTACGGCATCGACATAAATTCAGGTAAGAATGCGAATCAGTCAAGTGTGCCGTGCACGTGCTCAGTGTCGTACTGATGTACCGTCATTATGGCATTGGGTACGGTACGGGGGGGGGGGCGGGGGGTGGTTGGTGGCCAGTACGGTAGGTAGTACGGCATGGGAGACAGACGTCCGCATCATCCCTAATTTACGGTCGCCAATCCGCGAAGTCATACCGTTGCTTGAGTGGCGATTACTTCTGCTTCTTCCTGCCGAACGAGAACCATCCGCCGCTCTTCTTCTTCTTCTTGCCTTCCTTCAGATCCTAAAGTGGCAAAACTGTGGTACGTACCGAAAAATCAGAAAGCTTACGTCGTGGTCCGAGGTGATGTCGGAACGGATGCTCGTGTCGAGTCCTAAAATATGAAGGTTCAAATACTATCCTAGTAGGACATAGTGTCCTAAAGTTCCAGTCGACATAGTCTAGCCTAAGGGAGAAGCACCGCATAAGACGTACTGGCGCAAGCACATCACTGGTGGCTACCGAAAGAAGGTAAGCTTCAGCACTAGCTACGCTATCGAGCGCTACCACGAGGAACAAAAATAAAGTTACTAACGGAAAGTTCCGCGACCGGAGCTCGACGTCGACGAGTGCAGGGATGGTGCGGGCTCCTTGAGTCGTGTAGACACATTGCCGATCTCGTCGAAGGTGGTCGTGACGACGCTGTACTTGCCGTCCGGTGAAATACGCAGCGTTTTTCGGGGCTCTTCGCTGCGTCCACGTCCTGAAAAGCGACGTCTAGCGGGGAAATATCGAACCGAGGCGGACTAAGGGATAGTTAGAGAAGATGCAAAGAGGCGAGCAATGAAGGCTGAATACGCAGAACGGGCAGCCGAACAGCTCTGTCTGCACAAAAAAGTTCAAAATGCGCAAGATCGCAAAAATACCAATGCTAGAAAACGATAAATGCCTTCCAGTAAACGTCTGCTTTGAAAGAGACAAAGACTAGAAAATGATGATCACGTCTAGCATTAGCTAAGCATCGGACTTAAGGCGACACAATCGAGACAATCGGGTCACTTGGACGGACATACACAAGACAGACACGACACTGACTTGGACAATGACTTTCTGCGACCGGTAGCGACTGTGGACTCGTGTGAAACAAACACATTGATAAACGTACTTGGGGACGCTGAGCGAGTCCCGTTCAGTCCGAGCTGCGTAAGACGCGAAGCGGTTCCGGTGACTTCAACTTCGTCACCTTCGTCCATGGAAGCGCTTTTAGCGTTAGAATTGCGTGCCGAATACCGACGAGCCGCTTGCATCAACGAGTGGTTATCTGCAAGCGCGGTTAGTGTTGCTGCAAACATAAACGACCGGCTGTGTTAGTTCTTGCACATAAACGTGTATCCAAATAAGAATGTAATTACTTCGGGACAAGGCTGTTAACAGAGTAGTAGGGTTTCAGAAATATTGAAGGCATTGTGAGAATCTGAGTATCTGAGTATCTGAGCTAAGTCTTGTAGCAAGGGATGCGTGAAGGTCAGACTTGCGGGAGGATAGGCGACTAACGAACATAGTTCGCTGCAAATTCTGCAGTTTTATAATGGCAGGGCCGTGTTGGTATAGGGGGACCCAAGAATTTGGTAACACTTCGCTTTATTTTAACCTTCTTGAAGCTCTCTGAAAGTGGACAATAACCCGTCGAGAATAATCGGCTATGGGGACCCCAAATATTGCCTGAACCCCAGGTAGTGTAAGCGTTCAAGACAGACGACATGTTCGGAAAGATGTCAACGCATGTTAGGTGTTTGGCAGTTAGAAGGCAAGAACTGATAACGCATGAGTGAAAGATGGATAGGTAAAATTGTGGTTCATGTTTGCTGTTGCTCCAGGTAACTTCGTGGAGCAACTGCATGGCGTGATCTTCTCACTCTCTCTCTCTAACTCAGTTCTGCTTACCCAACGGCGGGCTGTCCGGGATGCGGTACGGTAGGCCGGTTTGACCCGTTTGATGCAGTGCCGAGGTCGACCTCGACTTCAGCTCGACCTCCTTCAGGTACTTCTGGATGTCTTCGTCCGTCTCCGCGGAGAACGGATTCGGTGCGTACAGCTGCCGGTACACTTGAGCGTTGTGCTGGTGCTGCCGGTCGATGATGCCCTTGCTAGCGGTACCGATCAGAACGGCGTGGTCTCTCGCCGGGAAGCCCATCGCTTCGGTTTCTTGCTGAACGACGGACGTGTGCATAGAGATCGGCGCTTATCCATCGGTACCTTTGCATACGCGAGATCCTCGTACGTAACGCCGTCCAGCACTTGCGACTGCGGACCCGCCGACATCATCCCGACTCGGCGGTTCTCCTTGAGCTCCTTCTGCCGCTGCTTGAACTCCTTCGGATCGGGACCCGGCGGCTTGAACTGGCTGATGCTGCTGATCTTGATCGGCGTCCCGTTGGGTGTGCGCTCAAAGTCTTGGACCCACTAAACAGTGAGTGTTCAGGAATAAGCAAGGAACATTGAATGCGTATGTGTATGAATGATGAAAGCAACAGGCGTACCTTCGTGATGATCTTCGGATTGTCCGTCCCGGTCTCCAGCAGCTTGACCTTCTGGTAGTTGTTCGAGCTGAGCCACCGCACCTTCTCCTGCTCCTTCCTCATCTGCGCGACCCGGTGCGCCGTCAATGTGTCCGCATGAGAATCATCGACCTAAAGGAGTTGGTTACGTCGATCCACATTCCCGAAAGTAGAAGCCCTTACCGTTCCCATGGACGACGCAGCCGGTGGTGTCGCAACGTCGCTCTGCTGGCTGATCGTCGATGCGTACATGCTTGTGCTTGCGCGCAGCAGCGGTTGTCGGTAGATGTGGCCCGTTCGATAGGCAGCACTGTCGAGGACGCGCATCCACGCCTCCCACTCGAGCTCGCCTATCCGCCAGCTGCTGCCAGCTCCTTCTGACACTTTGTTGACGCCTCCTCCTAAACAAGGAAAAAAACCATTTAGCGGTATGACGGTATAACAAACCTCCTCGTCTTGCTGTCTTGTAGGCGCGTTCGACGGCAGCTTGGTCCGGGATGATGAGGTTCTCGATACCCGCTCGAGCTGCTCGGATCTAAACGACAACGTTACACTTCAAGCTGCGCGAAAGCAGTTGGGGCTTGATGTTAGAAAACCTGATGTTCGCAGGCGGCCACCAGATTCTTTGCTATGTTTGCTGCTTCCTCCACTGTTTCGCCGCAGGCAACGAACCCTTTACCTCGTAGAAGGAGGACCTGCGCAAGATTTGGTTGTATGCTTCGCAACGTTTTACAGTTTTTGAGACTACCACCAGAATAACGGCTAAAGCGTCTGGAAGGTAAACGTAAATGTGCGAAACTCGGCAGATGTAAGAAAGTTGACACTGGCTTAGCGAAAGGGCAAATGCTAGCACAATCAGGGTGTGGCACCAGCGAACATCAGGCTCTCTTTGTGAGACTTATGCGGAAAGAACGCATGCCTGAGTTTCGCACGCGATGATCATGTGGAAGGCGAGATGGAGAGCGTCTTCGACGGACTCGCCGCAAGCGACGAAGCCGTGATTCCTCAGCATTAGCACCTGAAAGCGACGAAATAAAATCCTAGCAAGAAGGGTGAACACGGCACACAGCAGGCACAACATTGTTCAAGTGCAAGTGGCATTCTGGCACGACACTCTCAAGGTGGTCTGAAGTGCAGGTAGTGATGTTCTTTGCGTGACGATATCGAAAGCCACGCAGACCACAACATCGATACATTTAGCATAAACTTACATTTTTATCTCCAAGGTCCCTGACAATAGAGGCTCGCTCTTCTTCCTGACTGACGATTCCCTAAAAATTAAAAGTTCGCAGTCCTTCGTCGGCCATGACTGCGTACGACAGTGAGCTAAACGCACCTGATAGTCGTGGTACGCAATAGGACCGATAATCATCGCCTCCTGGCAGATAGGTAGAAGGCCACATTTCATTGAGGACACGGCGCTAACAACGGAAGTATGTCTGAACCGAACATTCGCATAGAGAGCACAACGGAAGACATATCCGATCGTACTTACAAGTGAAGTACGCAACGGACATCCGGTCGGGCGGCGTGGATCGCGGAGTGGAGGACGTAGCCGGCTTGGTTGATGCCCAACTTAGTCGTTCCCGGATCGAGCACGTTCCCGTCGAGGTCGATCTTGATCAGGTCACTGGCAGTGATTTCGTGGTAGAGCAGGCCGAAGGGGTTGATGAGGATTTCCGCAGGTGAGTCTTCGTCGCCGGGCAGTCGGAGCTGAACTTTCGGAGGTTAATTCAGTCAAGAATGTGTTTAATTTACGGTGATGTGGTTGTAGATTCCTTGCGACCACTGGAACAGGTCCACGAGGCGGTAAAGCGACGCGAGTTTGTTCCGGCATATCCTCTCCTGCTTCGAATACTTTTCGTTCCCGCGTAGATTGGCGATCGGGACAATGGGAGAGGAGCCTGAAAGACGCTTCAATGATGTCCACAACAGCACAATGGCAGCGAGCTTGGCGGCTGATGGGGGTGTTTACAAGTCCTTCTTATTGACGTCCCGTCAATAAAGAGAGGCTTCGAAAAGCGACAGGTGACCAGCGAGCTTGCAAATTGGGCCATTGAAAACGCTAATGGCCGTTGGACTTTTCTCTCATGCTGGACATAGCCACGTACAGAAGGGCGTTTATTCGCCGACAAAATTTTTTTGTGCTTTTGACGCTGCAGATGGGAAGTGCTATTGGGAAACGTCGTGCACGGCAATTTTCATTCAATTCATAAAAAATATCCTGCAAATAAGGTGTCGCTAGCCCTCGCAAACTTACCAATATTGTGGAGGTTCGCGACCGGCATTTGTCCGTGTGGCAGCGTGAGCTCGGAGAGCCTTTGTAGCGTTTTCAGATGCTCGGGGTCGGATTTCCCCGCATCCGTCTCTTGCTTTATGAGGTCTTCGAGCTCGCGACAGAAGTCCTTCGACTCGAGCACTTGCTGCACCCGCTTCCGACGGCCCATCTCGCTGAGGTCTTCCTGAAATGGAGAGCTTTAGAATGACCTCGAGTCGGAACGAGAACAAAATAGACATGGCATAAAGCGACGTAAGCCTACCTTTATAACAGCCGGCCTTTGCATCTCCTTGATGTACTCGGGATCGTCCGGGTCAAGGCACACGATGGACCTCTGCATTCGTGGCTGGTCCTTCGGGCTAGCATCGGCCGACATGACGCCGTTAGTGACGCCATTTTGCCTTCTCGGCATAGCGCTGTGAATGCAGTAGGCATGGTTAAACGGACAAAACAAGTAAATGATTTGAGGAACACAATCATCTCACGCGTCACGCAATAGAAGTATCACTGATAGCCGAGCAATGCGACAACGAAGGCACGTTGGACCCATAAAAATTGGCCATAAAAAGGGGAGAAAGACAATGTTGCGACTTTTAGAGATTACATTTCTGACGCTATCTGAAGGAACTTTTTTGAGCTTAGACTGAGGGGAAGGATGGATGTCAATCAGCAAATGAGGATTTGTCAGGTTAAGCCGGTAGGCACTTCGGCGTTAGGCGCACATGAAGATAACAACCACATGGTGACGATAGTCAAAATAGCGACTATCGGCCTAACTTAAGATGTTGCCGTAATGTCATTCGGAATTTTCACGGACTCTGGCGATGTTGAAGATGGATGGAGAACCATGCTTCTTCGTTCTGAAACTTAATTTTCATTTTGCTGGGCGGTCAGCGTTCTAAGGCAGTTACTCCAAGGGGTTGGCTGTTCCGGGTTCCAGAGGGCTGCGGTTGCTAGCATGTTCCGAAGCTCGTTCCGCGCATATATATGATTGTAAGGCCCATGAACACAGTCGGTTTGCGACGCGTGAGCGCAGCTGAAACGCGCTTTTGGATCCGGCTAAACATATCCGCAAGCAGTGACGTCGAGGAGACGGAATGAAACCGTCGACGCACTCGGCGCGCCGCATATAGTTCAGTGTGGCGCCGCACTCCCGGCCGCCGCCGCCGCGGAAAAGACCAAAGGAGGTCGTTTAATCGGGCGTAAAATTTAGCGACCCGAGGGTGTAAGTAAGCGTGAGTAAACAGAGCGTATCCCACCACCTTGTCCAGCAGGCGCCGGTGCAACAGCAGCAGCGGCGATGGCGGCGGCCGGTGCATCATCAACGGACCGAAAATAAGAATGTGCTCGAGAACTGGAAGGGAGATCCGCGGTCCTAAGCACTCGCGACGTGAAATCTCTTGAGCAATGCGCGATAACATGTGTTGCTTACAAGAGAGTACGCGAGGACGGAATGGGAGAAACGTCGAAAAGGCTTGCGACTGATGCGTCGCCAAGAAAACGTAATGACCACTGGCTGCAGAAAGTGACTGGGGAAACAGTAAACTGTAAGTCATATCGCAGCGACGGTCCAAAACGAAAAGTGGTCCTGCCGTCGA
Source organism: Aphelenchus avenae (assembly GCA_020875895.1). Classification (NCBI taxonomy): domain Eukaryota; kingdom Metazoa; phylum Nematoda; class Chromadorea; order Rhabditida; family Aphelenchidae; genus Aphelenchus; species Aphelenchus avenae. The sequence goes on along the minus strand of JNEY01000555.1, from coordinate 103,247 downwards.
GCAGACATAAAAAGGTTCCCTGGAAATTACGTAACTGATTGCAATAACATTTAAAGAACGCATGTCGTTAGAGCATATCGCGAAAAATAGTAGTGTCGAATTTGGAACTTGAGAGAATTCGTACAGCCCGTCAAACGCGAGAACACCCGAGAACTGTCGGCGGAACGACAAAAGCGTCGAAAACGAAAGAGGTGATTTGTATGGAAATCCATTGTAAACGACAGAATGCATTGATACGAAACCAGGACAGAATGGACGCTTTCTCACTGTCATATCCCAGCGATAATGGTTTTGCGGCCGGGATGTTACCGAAAGTCAACTGCCTCCAGCTTCATGCCAC